>JAREYC010000020.1:2915000-3132500 GCA_030015325.1 Cryptoblepharus egeriae
TGCCCAGGCCCTACACCAACGAGGGGTGAATGCTCCTCAAGGTCCACTCTGATTCCTAGAACGTTATAATCCTGGAAACAGGATTCTGGATGGGCAGAGGCTGTGGGTCAGCAGTGATGGGGACGGACTGATGCGATGATGATGGGGACAGACTGACGGGATGGTGATGGGGACAGACTGACGGGATGGTGATGGGGACAGACTGATGGGATGCCTCTTCCCGTTGCTGGATCTCCATTTCTTTCCTTTGGCTGTTTGCACAGTCTGTATTGCAGATTGCAAATTAGTGAAGGGTGTAATGAATATTCCTTTCACCCCCACGTTTGATTGGAAGGAAATAAATCTCTGGGCCCCCCACAGCCCGGAGTGTCTGCCACGAAAAATGCTGACTTGCTTGAAGAGATAATTGCTGAGGAGTCCCGGGAGCCTGAAGCACCCAGTGAGAAGGAAAGGTCTCTCTGCTCGGCCTGATTTACTGCCTGGCCGGCCCTGGCTGTTGGCCAGCCATCTCCGTGTCTCAGTTGGGACACTCATGCCCACACTGTGCAGAGGATTCCTGTTCACCTCTGATTGAGTCCTTGTTCTGAGTTCCTCTCCAGTGCAGGGAGTAGAGGGTCCAGCAGGCCTCCATCAGTCTTGGAAGACTATGGTATCATGCTCAGCGCTGCATATGCTGCATGTGAAGCACGAAAGCCTGGGTTGGATTGTTATGGAGGATAGGCTGTTACCCAAGCAGTAAATCCCCCCTCTCCATGCCACTGAATTAGTCCAATGGAAAGGCAAAGCCAATACGACTGGATCCAGCTGCGTCGCAGAGCTGGGCTAAGGACAGGAGCTCACCCTGTCTTGTGGGGCTGACCCAGATCTCGAACCCTGCCCTGCTGGTTAACAGGCACAGTAGAGGGTCCAACCTGTTGGATAACCGGGGGCCAAATTGCATTCATGGCACCTGCAGAGAGCTGCAAGGGACATAGAATCATAAAATCCTAGAATCCTAGAGCTGGAAGGGACCTAGTAGGTCATCTAGTCCAACCCCCTGCCTGCAGCAGGAAATCTTCCTAGAGTATCCCCGACAGGTGCTGCAAGCCTCTGCTTGAAGATCTCCAGTGAGGAAGAGTCCACCACCTCCCTTGGCAATCTGTTCCAATCTGTACATCATTAAGTGGACAATGACCAGGAAACAGCACTTTGTTTTCAAGTATGTCCTCTTTTTCTAGGACATCCTTCATTGTCCTGCTTTTCCTTATGAGCAGGCAGCATTGAGCTTTCTTGAAAATATTTTATTTATTTGTCAGATTTCTATCCTGCCTTTCTTCCTAAAGGAAGGATGCTTGGGTTAATAAATTTTATATAATAAGGTAGATGTAATAAATTTAAATTTAATACAGGTGTGTCCCTATTTCTCCACCAGGTTTCCATTCCAGAACCTCCCATGGATTAAAAAAAATCCATGTATAAAGAAAACAGTAGAAAAATAGGTTTAAAGACCCACTTCCAAGTTTCTTGTTCCTTTACTGAGCCTAATTGAATCAGGTAGTGCCTGAAATCTGCAGGGGTTTGATTCTGGGACTGAAGAATGAAAGGATTGCTTGCATGACTGCCTCTCTACAACAGTAGAAAAGCAGTTTTTAAAATTGGAATTTGCAGTAGCCATTCGTGTTGCGTCAAATCTGTGTATTAAAAAATCTGTGTATAACTAGGTTGGACCTGTACTAGTATCCCCCACTTTTTGACACTTCATTTTCTTATGATCTGCTCTTTCAACGCCTTTCTAGGGTGACCATATGACTGGAATTTTCCAGATTTGTCCTCTTTTTTATCCTCCTGTCCAGGTGTCCTCCAAAAGGGCTTCATTGTCCTCCATTTTGGCTTCATTTTGAAACTTTGCAATGGTGTGCAGGACCCCAGCATGTCATGTGTCGTTGGATTCCTATTGAAGAGCAGAATCCAATGCACAAATTGGTTTTGAAATATCTCCTTCCTATCAAAAGGTATGGTCAAAAAACAAAAAATAAAAAATACGCATTGAGCTCAATAGGAAAGTGAAAATGCCTAATATCAAGCTTTACTCATGAGTAGGCAAACGTGCCATTGTCCGATAGAAAGGCTTGGCTGAGAGGAATCCAAGACCTTGTCCTCCTTTTGAGGTTTGGGCATCTGGTCACCCTGGTGGTGTTGCTTTTATGGAGTGGTGGGTCGGTGGGAGTAAGTCCCTGAAAACAGGATGACGATTGGGGACTCAAACCTGCGGGGATCTCTGGGACACTGGGAATAGCAACCAAATGCCATGGGGATATTAGGCAGCCGTTTGCAAATCCCAAAGGGGAAAGGAAACCTATCCTTGAAGACATGGGAATTTCTTCCCAGGAGGCGTTTCCGACGGGGTGTAGCATGCAGCGGGTGTGATGGCTTCACCCCTGGGATTTGCTCATCTTCCACCTTGGTTCATTTTCTCCCTCTCCGAATATGAAATGCAAGTCCCGGCCCAGTTTGGACGGAGAGCATAGGGTTCCCATAATTCTCCTCTACAAAATTGGGACAGGACCCTCTGTCCCATTTGCAAATATGCAAACACAATCCTAAAAAACGGGATTGTCCCTGTTTTTTGGACATAGGGCAACCCTAGGGGGGCAGGGAACGGAAGAGAAGAAGATCCAGCCTGGGCCATGAATATCTGCTGAAGTCTGTGCAGATCCTACCTGCTTGTGCAGCCGAAGTTATTTTTATACGTCTCGAGACGGGAGCTGCAATTTGCAGGTCAGTTGCAGGCAGGAGCCCCACTGCAAACAGATTATTGGCTCTGTGTACATGTTGATGTTTCAACTCCTGACATGATCATTTCTGGCGCTTTCCTCTCATGGCCTCGGGATGTGTGGGCTTCATAGCAGCGACGGCAGCAAACAGGCCCCCATTTGCAAGGGTTGAGTGCACCCTCAGTGGGTCCGATGGGTCTGATAGGGGGCAGTGGTGGCAATGCCTGAACCCCATCCAGCCCCTCAACCGTTGCCTATTACAGTGGATTGTCTTGGGAATGCCTGACTCCCTCTCTGGCTCCGCACAGGCTGCTGCCACACTTGATGGGTTTCTCCCTTATCTTCCTCTAAGAGGCTGAGCGGTCCTGACTGTAATTTCATGCAGCTATAAGCAATAACACTTGTAAAGCAGGGAAAAGGGGGATGCCATTCCCTCTGCGGAGAATGGAAAGCTTTTGGCTCCAGGTGCTAAAAACGGCCTCCAAACTGAGGAGGGGGGCCTGGAACCGGCACGGCGAGGAAAAGTCTGTTGCATTGCAGTTGACAGAAGGGTTTTCAGGTTCCCAACTTTTGGAGGCCACATAGATGCACCGGCTGTGGATGGCTAAGTGGGTCACGGAAACCAACCAATTAGGGCATTTGTGATGTGAGGCTGGCTTTTTGGTTGTAGGTTATGGGCTTTACATCTCCTGGCATGCCCGTCTCCGACTCCTCCTCTTCCTCACCCCCAGTTGTGAGCTTTTTGTGATATGTCGGGAGACAAAGAGTGGGCATCATCCCTTCATCGTCCCCCTCCCTGCGTTCCACCTTGTCCTCTCAAGGCTGAGCTGCCTCTTTTCTTGTGCTAATGAATGGGCAGGGAGGGGAGGATTTAGCCCAGGATGGAGACTCAAAGCCGGGCTTTGTTTAATGAGTCCAGAGTCCCCATCTGCAGACACAGGCATAAATCTGCTGGGATTGTAAATGAGGAACTGCTAGGAAGTGGTTTTGCTAGGAAGTGGGTTGTGTTGTTACAAACTGCTGTGAGGGCATCTTACATGTATGTGTCAGAATCATGCATGTTGAAGTCACTTGCGTGGGTTGTGTTGCTGCAAACTGTTTGCCATGTCACTTGCATGTGTTGTGTTGCTGCAAACTGCTTCGCTGGTGTCTTACACGTATGTGTCAGAATCATGCATGTTGAAGTCACTTGCATGGGTTGGTTTGCTGCAAACTGCTTTGATGGCATCTTACATGTATGTGTCAGAAACATGCATGTTGAAGTCACTTGTGTGAGTTATGTTGCTGCAACCTGCTTTAAGGGTGACTTACATGTATGTGTCAGAATCATGCATGTTGAAGTCACTTGCATGTGTTGTGTTGCTGCAAACTGCTTTGCAGGCATCTTTCATGTACGTGTCAGAATCATGCATGTTGAAGTCACTTGTGTGGGTAGTGTTGCTGCAAACTGCTTTGAGGGCATCTTACATGTATGTGTCAGAAACATGCATGTTGAAGTCACTTGTGTGGGTTGTGTTGCTGCAAACTGCTTTGTGGGCGTCTTACATGTATGTGTCAGAATCATGCATGTTGAAGTCACTTGCGTGGGTTGTGTTGCTGCAAACTGCTTTGCAGACATCTTTCATGTACGTGTCAGAATCATGCATGTTGAAGTCACTTGTGTGGGTAGTGTTGCTGCAAACTGCTTTGAGGGCATCTTACATGTATGTGTCAGAAACATGCATGTTGAAGTCACTTGTGTGGGTTGTGTTGCTGCAAACTGCTTTGTGGGCGTCTTACATGTATGTGTCAGAATCATGCATGTTGAAGTCACTTGTGTGGGTAGTGTTGCTGCAAACTGCTTTGAGGGCATCTTACATGTATGTGTCAGAAACATGCATGTTGAAGTCACTTGTGTGGGTTGTGTTGCTGCAAACTGCTTTGTGGGCGTCTTACATGTATGTGTCAGAATCATGCATGTTGAAGTCACTTGCGTGGGTTGTGTTGCTGCAAACTGCTTTGAGGACATCTTACATGTCTGGGTCAGAAACCTGCATGTTAAAAGGTTTTCAGTTTTAAGAGTTGAAATTAAGTACAGGAAACTAATATGAGTACTACTGCTTTATTTATTTCTCCGACATTTTGGGGGGGTGTCCTACATCTTTTTTTAACCGAGTAGGAATTTTGGCTTGGGGGACGGGAATTTTGGGGAGCTTGGGGGGGAATTTGGGGTTCAGCATCTGATCACCCTGCACATTAAATATCTGGCATTGTGTTGAGGGCCATAAAAAAATTTTAAATATAAGTTTTTTTTAAAGAGATGGAACTTAGATTAAGGAATTACACAATTAAGGCACAAATTACAAGGATTTCTGCTGGCACCAAAATATAGCACATAAATAAGAATCTGTGGCGCAAGTGGTTAAGACACTGTGCCAGTTAACCAGCAGGCCAGGGTTCGAGACCTGGGTCACTACAAGACGAGGATATCCTGCCACAGGCAGGGGCTTGGACTAGATCAGGGGTCAGGAAACTTTTTTACCTTTTACCCCTAAATATATTTCGATATGCTGATGTTATCCCCTTGATGTTACCCCCACCAAACCCTGCATCCATCCCTTCCCTAGTGTCCTTTGCTTCCCCTATAGTGTTCCATTACCCCCAGGAATTTCATTTTTACCCCATTTGGGGTAATTTACCCCTGTTCCCGAATCACTGGACTAGATGATCCACTGGGTTCCTTCCAACTCTAGGATTCTATGAACGTTTCCATTCACTTAAGTGGACTCCTGTGTCCTCACCTCCCCCATCCCAGTCCCATCTGCATCTGATCAACTGGGATGTAGGTTGTTAGGAAATCAGAGGCTGGATAAGGACCGGATGCGGACCGGAATCCGCATGTTTGGATTTGGGTTTGGAAACCCCTGATTCAGACCCTGGTTTTTCCCCCCCAAGTGTACCCCACATCAGAAAGCAGGGATGAGTGTGGACAAGCGCCCTCGATTTCGAACCAGAGAGAAGAGTGTCTCTCCATGACAGGTGCGTGTCCTTTTAATTGCCAATTGGCATCGTGATGGGGTTGCTATGGGAACCCCGGTCTCGGAGTGGTCCTTCTTCCCTGCGCATCCCCAGAGACAGAGGCGGCATTCAGAGCAGCCCCACGGCGGGCACTCCATCTCCGCCAGGGACCAAATGCGTCCTCTCCGCCACCTCCACTCCTGACTCCGGAGTGGCAGCCAAGCCGGGGCCTCTGGAAACATTATTGATGAAGATGTCCAAAAAAGCCAAAGAGGGTATGACGTGTTTCGATGGGCCTGTCGGAGTTTTCCTGGGGCGACGGGACCGACCCCAATGAGAGTTTTCCCATCTTGGAATCCTTTGCTGTAGTAATTGTTGATGCAAATATATGTCGGTTCCACTTGAAAGCAAAGTCCTGACCCCCCCCCCCCCAAGCCTCCCCCAACAGCTTGTTTCACTAAAAAGGCGACGCTGCTTCCAATCTCCTTCATATTTATAAGCCTGAGATGGGCACCATTGCAATCCTTTTCATTAAACAGGAAGGTTTACAACCCATAATAATTGGCACAGGACTTTCTGGCCCCCCGAGGGCAGTTGCTTTTGGAAGAAAACAACACAACAAACAGATTCTGGCCCAGTTTCGCACCCGAGGAAGACACTAAATGCGGCATTTGGGGGTCTCTGACACGGCGTTGAAATCCCATCCCGAGGAAAAGGAGGCCTGGACTCATCTATTTGCCTGGCAGGGTCGAACCAGAACTCCTTGCATGGATTTGGGGTTGGAAAAGGGTTTCCGGTTCACGGTGCTGGGCCGCTTATGCTGGTTTGCAGGGGCTGGAGAAGCTCAGTCATCCATGGTGAGCTGAGCTGAGCTGAGCTGAGCTGAACTGTCCTTCCAGAGAAGGAGGAGGAGGAAGGAGAGGGAGAGCCCAAGAATCAGCAACAAGAGCCCAATCCTAAGCATGTCTACTCAAACATAAGCTCCATTGTGTTCAATGGATCTTACTCCCAGGAAAGTGTCTTTAGGATTGCAGCCTATATGATTCCTGGACATTGTCTGCACTACTAACTGAACTGATAGGAAGCCCCACACTGAACACACTGAACTGAACATACTGAAGCCCCATTGTAGCCTAATGCTGCAATCCTAAAGGTACTTTCCTGGGAGTAAGACCCACTGAACACAATGGGACTTACTTCTGAGTAGACATGGTTAGGATAAGCGCCCTTAGGCGGCAATCCAAAAGGCACTTTCCTGGGAAAAAGACCCACTGAACACAATGGGGCTTACTTCTGAGTTGACATGGTTAGGATAAGTGCCCATAGGCTGCTATCCTAAAGGCACTTTCCTAGGAGTGGGATCCATTGAACACAATGGGACTAACCTTTGAGTAACATGCTTAGGATTGTGTTCTAAGGCAGTTATTCTTCTACCGATCAGTCTTAGAGCCCAATCCTATGCCTATCTACTCAGACGTAAGTCCCACTAGAAACAATAGAGTTTTCTCCCAGGAAAGTACAGCCTTGTTTATGGATTACACCATGGAAACTCTTGGGATCTGTCCTAAGCAGTCCAGTTATTGAATCAGAAAGGTAGGATATGCCTAACAGCTGCAGTGGTGTAGAGTGCATCAGTCAGTGCTTTGCATGGTGCGCATGTGCACAGATCCATTACCATTTCACCATGCATGGCCCTGAGATGCATAGGTACAGATGTAATAAAATAATACATTCTTTACGTAAAGTTTTACACATATGTAAAAAAAAACACGGGTGGATCCTGTCAAGGGTTAATTTTGCGGAGAGTCTGGGGAAGGAACTTGAAACCAAAGAGCAACAAGATTAGCAAACTTTCCCTAAGGTGCAATCCTATCTATGTCTACTCAGAAGTAAGCCCCCTTGTGTTCAATGGATCTGACTGCCAGGATAGTGTTGCCATAATTCTCTTCCACCAAAACCTTCTATCCCATTTGCCAGGATGTGAACACAATCCCCCCAAAGCGGGATTGTCCGTGTTTTTCCGGAGATATGGCAAACCTATCCCAGGAAAGTGTAATTAGGATTGCGGCACTAGCGGAAGTTTACTCCACCCCTACAAAACTCAGTTGGAAGTGCTTCACCAGGGATCTCTTTCTGGGAAGGGTCTGCAGGGATCTGCCCCCCCCCCACTGCTTTTAACCTCAGTTGTTTGCAAATCCATCCACCTGGTTAGTCTGGAAGGTGACAATTTTGTTCTCCTTTCTGGAGAGGGATCCTGACAAGTAGCCATTTTATGATGCTCAGAGAATGCATCACATACACAAATACACGTACACACCCCTTGTCTGGCTTTGGAAGAGGAGACAAGCAAGCCAGGGGGAAATTCTGGTTGGGGGGTGTAGCTGGTTGCCTGCCATCTCACCAAAAATCTGGCACTGCGCATTGTGTTTGCCTGTCGATCGTCCGTCCGCCATGCCAGGCTTGCTGGTTTATGTGTTAATGACCTCTGCAGGAGAAAAAGCAGGGACAACAACATCCATCTGATGCGCCCTTCAAAGACATGGACAGGCTGGTAGTGCGGCCCTTCATGCCATCATCTTATGGGGGGGACCACACCACCTTCCAACCTCCTCCTCCGACGGCTGAAGCTGTTATTTGTGCTTCAGTTGTTCTCAGCATCCCTTGGGCAGCAAGAGAAATGTCAGCTTTGGAAAGAAGTGCCAACATCTTAAAACACACACACACACACACACACACACACACACACACACACACACACACACACACACACACACAGACGTATGTTTTTGCAAAGGCAACACAGTCTCTGTGCTTGGAAGGTACAAACCCACAGATGATGGTCGCGATGGAGACCTGATCCGTCATGAATGATGGACGAGAGCAAACCACAGCGTGAAGATGCTGATGGGTGTAAGCCAGAGGTCTTACCATAGTCCCCTCTTCAGTGCCAGATGACCGAGCCCCTCATGGCTGCTAAACCCAAGGAACCAAAGCCCAAAAGATGCCTCCTTGACCCACTCGCCAAACGCTTTTACTGTTCAAATATTTACCCGCAGCCTCCGAACCGTCTCTGATATTTTCTGCAGTGTGGGGTTAATGGCACCCATTAAACAGGCAACGAGGCGGGCAAAGATTTACATTTGGTGGGAATCAAGATCCATTTTCCTTTGTCAATGGCCTGCTTCTTTTTCAGTCCATTAAGCCAGCTGGTCTCGGTCTTGCTGTATCCACCATCCAGGCTGGGCTACTTACTGAACTAGCCTCCCCTCCTTCGTCTTGGGAGTTTATGGCAATTTCCAGAAAGAGGGTGGAGAATTTTGTTGCCAGCCCAAGGAAAGATCTCCAGAAAGTCTGCTGGGCCAACGGAGCTTCATCACAAGCCAGGATACCATGAAAAACAGAGTCCTTACCAGTGATCTTGAACCACAGGGGTCTGGAAAAAGGGAGTTTATGACTCAGCACAGATGTATGGAGGACCCCCCAAGTCCACCAGAGAGTCCTCCTTTTATTATGGAGTCCTACAATGACCCCAACAGGCACTGGCACAGAGGCTGATTCTCCCAGCCACATGGCCAATTGTTGGTCACAGAGGGACCCGTCCAATGGTGGGATTCAAATAAATTAACAACAGGTTCTATGTCCTAATAACCGAAATTAACAACAGGTTCTATGTCCCATTAGTAACCGGTTCTCAGAACCAGGCACTCATTAGCAAAGGGTTCTATAGAACCGGTGAGAACCCCATGAAGCCCACCACTGGACCTGTCGTAGTAGGAGACAGCAAGCAACAGTCCCTGGTGGGTCAAATCTGTTCCACCAAGGAGCATGGTCTGGTCCCCCCCACTAGAGGAAGGGTGAGGATCATCTGGATCTGATAGGGTTCATCAGGGATCATAATCTGGATCTTGGGTAGGGATCATCGTGGATTCCTGTGTGAGTTGGGTGCGCAGAGCGGCATGGCCCAGACTTTCCATCCAAAGTGGGCACACACCATCCTACTAAATGACACCCAACAACCTGCCCTTGCTTAGAATGTCGCCCACCTGTTTGGCACCACTTTGGAGTCTGCGGTGGGGAAAAAGAGGAGAAGCTCCCTGAAGGGCCAAATCCTTGATCCTCTGCCAGTCCCAAGAGGGTTTCCCGGCCAGGGAGCAGGGCGTTCGCTGGAGTTCTGGGAACAAGGACAGCAAAATACATGGTGTTCTGGCTATTGATTTTCCATCTTCATTTGTCCTCCTTTTGCTTGCTGTCTCTTTTCCCCAGGGCTGAGTCAGCAGGGATTTTCATGCGCAGAAGGCCGGTGCTTGGAGGAGAATCAGCACTCCATTCAGACCCCAGGGTTGGTCAGTGCTTGGTGTACAGATGATAGAGTTGCCATAATCAGGCTAGGACCCTCTGCCTCATTTGCCACAACGGGAACACAAACCCCCCAAACTGGGATTGCCCCTGTTTTTCGGGACATTTGGCAACCCTAACAGAGGAGAACGTACCAACTTACCAGCTCTTGGACCTTTCAAAAGGATCTCCCGGAAATTATAATTGCTGAGCTAAATAAATAAGAGGACAACTGCAAGCAGGGGATGTCGCAGTCCAACCTTCCAGCATCCAGTTTCCATGTATGTGTCATCTGTGGAACTCCCTGCCTCTGGAGAGTTGCTGATCCAACACCTTCTGCAGTGAAGTTTATGGGGTGTTTTAGGATGTAACAAGCCCTTGTGCTCCGAACCTCCAGCTTTCTTAGAAGGGTGCAAGATGGGGGTTATTAAAGAGCATCACATCTATAGACGGCTCAATCCTGTTCGGTTTGGGCTGGGAAAGGCCCGGTCAGTGCAATCCTAACCCTGTTAGGCCGGCATAAGTCCTGGTGCAAGTCCCATGCTGGTCTGGGGTGTCATAAAAGTGCCATAACACACTTCTGTGGCACCCTTGGTGGGTCAGGCCAGTGCACGGCATGCACCAGCCTCCCAGCACCACTGTGGGAATAGGCAGTTAAGGCCTATATCCAAAGTAAAATTAAGCCCCTTGCTCTGGAGCAGTTAAGATGACTTTCCATAAGATAACACTAGAGCAGCATTTCTCAAAGTGGGGGTTGGGACCCCTTTGGGGGGTCACCTGGAGCTTTCCAGGAGGTCACCTAAAGACCCCTGGTGCAGGGGCAGGTGGGAAGACCTGACAAAAATGCTGGAGCTGCTGTGGCTGAAAGAAGCAGCTGAGAAGCGGCTCAGAAGGAGCCTCTGAGCTGGTGTGAGACCGATGTGGAGTCTTGGGGACAGGGAGGCGCCCGACACACTCACCACAGACGGCAGCCTCCTCCTCCTCTCAATCCTATGGAGGTCTCCTCAGAAGTAAGTCCCATGATAGAGAGTGAGGCTTAATCCCAGGAAAGTGCTAGGATTGCAGCCTTAGAGCCCAATTCTATGCATGTGTACTCAGAAGTCATTCCCATTGAGTTCAGTGAGGTTTACTCCCAGGAAAGTGTGCATACGAAAATAATTTTATGGTTGGGAGTCCCCACGACATGAGGAACTTATAAAAAGGTCATGGCATTAGGAAGATTGAGAACCACTGCACTAGAGGGTGATGTAACTGCATGGACCTGTAAAGCAGGCCTCCATCAGTCTTGAAAGGCTATGGTATCGTGCTTGGCGCTGCATACGCTGCATGCGAAGCACGAAAGCCTGGGTTGGATTGTTATGGAGGATAGGCTGTTACCCAAGCAGCAGATCCCCCCTCTCCACACCACTGAATTAGTCCAATGGAAAGGCAGAACTAATACGATTGGATCCAGCTGGCATTGCAGAGCTGGGCTAAGGACAGGAGCTCACCCTGTCTTGTGGGGCTGACCCAGGTCTCGAATCCTGGCCTGCTGGTTAACAGGCACAGAGTCTTAACAACACCGTGGCGAAGGGGTACCAAGGGAGTTGTGCTGGCCTAAATTAATTAGGATTGCGCCATGGGTGTTGTGAAGCTCAGAAAATCCAGCATCACTTGGGGGATGCAGGACCCCACATTTTGGTTCCCCAGTTGGCTGCCTTGGGTGTCCTCATCAGGGCAGTGTAGAGAAGGGAATCCCTCCTGGCTTCCCGGGGTGGGCGGACAGATCTGGCTCCTCCGCTGTCTCCTCGGGAGTCGTCTTTTGTACTGACATCCTCTGCGACGTTGCATTGTGATGACTGTTGCTGAGGAAACCTAAAACCAGCATAATTACCTTTTTTTGTATGTAACCAACTCAACAGGCTTCTTAGAGCAGATATTCTAGGAAGGGTCGGAGCCGACCTAGAGGGTTCTCGGGTCTGCCTGTAAGGTCAACGCTGCAGGATCTGACCCTTTCGAAAATAGCAGGCAGGGAATCCAAGAATCCAGCCAAGATGCCTGGAGTACACTAAACTGCTGGCTCCTGATCTAGAAGGCCACCCATGGCAGCTGGGAATAACTGTCTTGGGGGGCAGTTAGTCTGGGGTGCACCCAGGTGGGGTGCTTATTTCTGAATCCTCAGGCATTCCTCAATGGCCTGGTCCCCTGCTCTCCACGCAAGACCCTCCTAGACTTTCCCCGCGCAGTCCTCATGAGTGGACACCTCAGGCCTATAGCCTGGATTCTAGAAATGGGACACACACAATTATGTGGGGTGTCTATACTGGAGTGCCAGTATCTATACTAAGTGTCTATACTAAGTCTGGGGATACAGATACTTGGGACTCAACTCAATGGGGGACAAACTGCTGGGTCAAGGAGGGGGGCAAAACCCCAGATAATTCACCTAGCTATGGCCCTGTGATGCCCCTGACTATTGATTGATTGACTGACTGACTGACTGACTGACTGACTGATTGATTGATTGATTGATTCTTGGTTGGTTGGTTGGTTGACTGACTGACTGACTGATTTTTTTTATTTAATTTGATTTAAAGAATACCCAAGGTGGGCAAGCAAGTGGCAGGGCTGTGGTGTGACCTAGTTGGAGCCCCTCTCTGTCCTTCTGGAGAGGTGCACACACCAGGCCTGCCTGCCACAGGAGAGCAGGATAGGGGTCAAGGCCGAGCTGTGGGTGCCCCCCCTCCCCCAATATGTCCCTCTCCACCATGGATCAGGGCTGTGACCACTTTACAGGACCCTCCAGGAGATGATGTGGGACCCTTTGCTGAGCCTAGCTAGGCTGGGGTGCATTTTCTGTTTGGGGGGGTCCAGAAGGAACCTTGGGAGGCAGGGGGCTAGAAAGTGGGGGGCTGTTGGGGTGGGGGAGCTGGATCTCCTGCTTTTCCAGTGCCCAGAAGTGAGCATCTCTTTGGCCCCCTCTTTCCTTCCTTTCTGGGGTCCTTTGCCTGGGACTTCCCTGCAGTGCTGTGTTGTACTCTTCACATGCTCAGAAGGCAGCCAACTGTTCCTTGGGGGGGAGGTCCAGGGGGTTGCGCCTGAACCATGGGCAGGGGTCTGGAGGAGACCAAGCAGCACTGCTTGCCCCTGCCTTCTCCCCTCCCCTCTTCCTCCTCCTCCTCTTCCTCCCTCCTCCTCCTCCTCCTCTTCCTCCCCCCTCCCTCCTGCCTCCTCCCCGGATCTGCCAAAGGAGGGACTTCGCCTCCACCGAGCCGGGCTGGGCAGGAGGAGGCAGCAGCCACTCGCCCCACCGGCAGCCGGACCAGCACCATGCCGGGCCCCCGGGGGTTCCTCGCCCCCCTCCTCCTCTTCCTCCTGGGCAGCCCCCCAGGTAGGACCCTGCAGGATGGGAAGGGGTTGCTGGGGGATTTGGGGAGAGGGTTTCCAGCTGGGCTGGGGGAGCCATGGGGGGGGGGGAAGGAGAGCCTTGGCACTTATTCTGGAGGGAGGACCCAGGGGTGCGCCCCCCACCCACTTGTCCCCCTTGGCACCCTGCCTGATCCCCCATCCAAACTTCAGATGGATGCAGTGGGGTGGTTGCAATGGATGGGATGCAATGGGGTGGATGTAATTGGGAAATGCAATGGGGAATGCAATGGGGTGGTTGCAACGAGTGGGATGCAATGGGGTAGATGCAGTGGGTGGTTGCAATGGGGTAGTTGCAATGGGGTGGATGCAATGGAATGGTTGCAATGAATGGGATGCAATGGGGTGGATGCCATGGAGTGGTTGCAATGAGTGAGATGCAATGGGGGGGTTGAAATAGGGGAAAGTGTTGATTTCTTGCACCCCCACCTCTCCCCCTCCACCTTTCCCCCCACATTTATGTCTCTGGGAAAGGTGGTGGAAGGGGGCGGAGGGGGAAAGGAAGCCACGTGTGTGTTTGTGTGTATGTCCGTGTGAACGTGCAGATGCGTGTCTCTGTCCACTTTTGGGGTGCAAAGTATTGGGGGTTTCTCCAACCCTTGGGAAAAACTTCTGGGCAAGGAGAGTAGGGGGCTTGGAGGGGCAGAGACCGCCCCCTGCTGTACATCTATTGTGCCCCCCAGGACAAAACAGGGGAAAAACTGGGACTGGAGCCCCCCAGGATTGGGTCCTTTCCTGGCTCCATCCCAGGCACGGATCGGTCCTCCTCCAGGAGCGCTTCAGCACCACATCTGTGGACAGCTCCGGAGTGCTGCTCTTGCCCTCCCTGCCTCTTGAGCACCCCTTTGCCCCCTATCCTTGCACCCCCTATCCTGGATCAGGGCCTCTGTGGGGGGGGGGGGGCAGAGGGAGCTCTTTCTTCCCTGGCTTTTGGGGGGGGGCACTAGCTCCAAAGACCCAGCAAGGCTCTGGACCTGGTGAATGAGGGAAGGGGGTGGGGGGCACCCTTGGGTTCAGGCAGGAGGTGGAGAGGCAAGCAGGGGTGTGGGGCAGAACCAGCCCCTTCCTTCCCCCCACCTCCAGAGGCCAGGAGTGGGGAAAAAGACACCTTAAAGGAGGGTTGGTTGGTAGAATGAGGAGGTGTGGGGTGGAAAAACAGGGCCCCTGCAAGGGCTGTAAACAAACAAACAAACAAACAAAAATGAATGAATGAATGAATGAATGAATGAATGAATGAATTGACTGGTCTTGAGCCTGGCCACCCTTCTGCACACTCTTTTAGTATGGTTTTAAAATTCTGTTTTAGTTGGTTTTATTGTAAATTTTATGAGAGGCTGATTTAAATGCTTTTATATAATCTAATTGTATTTTAACTGTATTTTAATTTTATTTAATCTGTATTTATTATCTAATTTTAGTGATGTTTTATTGTTCTTTTAATTGTTGTGAGCCGCCTTAACAGGCAGGCTATAAATCTAATAAATAAATACACAAATGAGTGAATGAATGAATACATAAATGAGTGAAGGAATGAAGGAATGAAGGAACACATAAATGAGTGAGTGAATGAATACATAAATGTATGAATGAATGACTACATAAATGAATGAAGGAAGGAACACATAAATGAGTGAGTGAATGAATGAATACATAAATGAGTGAGTGAATGAATAAATAAATGAGTGAATAAATGAATGAATGAAGGAAGGAAGGAACACATAAATGAGTGAGTGAATAAATGTATGAATAAATGTATGAATGAATGAATACATAAATGAATGAATGAAGGAACACATAAATGAGTGAGTGAATGAATGAATACATAGAGTGAGTGAATGAATACATAAATGAGTGAATAAATAAATGAATGAAGGAAGGAAGGAATACATAAATGAATGAGTGAATGATGAATAAATGTATGAATGAATGAATACATAAAAGAGTGAATGAATGAATGAATTGAATGAAGGAAGGAAGGAAGGAAGGAACACATAAATGAATGAGTGAATGAATGAATGCATAAATGAGTGAATGAATGAAGGAAGGAAGGAACACATAAATGAATGAGTGAGTGAATGAATACATAAATGAGTGAATTAATTACTGAATTAATAATATGATAGATATAAAGCCAGCCATCCCCATATGAGAATTAGCTGCTGAGGGGAGGTGGGAACAGGTGGAAAAAGGTATCTATCTATCTATCTATCTATCTATCTATCTATCTATCTATCTATCTATCTATCTATCTATCTATCTATCTATCTATCTATCTATCTATCTATCTAATCTTACCTATTGTACCTACCTCCCTACCTACTGTATCTGTCTAGTGACCACCAACAGGGCCTTCCTGCCTGGAGCTGTCCCCCTACCCCATGGCCTTGATTGACTGCCTCTTGCCCGTCCCTGAGGGGCTCTCACTGGTCTTCATTGCTTGCTGTGTTGCTTTGTGTGTTTCTCACACTGGTCTTCTTGGTGTGAGAGTCTGTTTTTTCTGAGTAGCGACAAGCATCTCTCCGGGATAGGGGTATTTGAGCACTAGAAACACCCTGAATGAGCGGTGCAAGATTCTTGGTTCTTCGGGGCCCTCTTCATTCACCTTCTTCTACCCACACTGGGGCCCAGTTCAGACCTGCAGCTGAATCTTGATGGGACTCCATTCTGACTTTGGGCTGCTGGTGCTGGTTGTTGGACTGCTCTCCTCCACCACAGAGAATCTCATCACAGTGATGAGCAGGACCCAGAAAAACCAGTGCTTCTTTTTGGGTTTCTTTTTTGGGTGGCCACCTTGGGTATCCTTCCGGCAGGATATAAATCAAAGAAATACATAAAATAAAATTTTTCCCCTAAATCTTGGGAATTTGCCCCAATGAAGGGAATCCCCCATGGCCAGGGCAGGAAAATTCCACCGGACTTGGAGCATGTGTTGCGTCACATCACCAGCTCCAAACTCTGGGGGTATCGGCAGGAAGGACCTCTATCCATGCTCTCGTTTCCCTCACCGCTACCCAGTCCTTTGGAAAGGAGATGGGGGTTAAAACCTTTGGCATGCATAACATGTGCTCTCCTTACCCCCCCCCCCCATTAGCGCATCTCTGGGTTCTGGCCAGTCCCAGCAGTGCGCCGTGGAGCGGAACGGTCTCCCTGAGCAACTGTGGCTTTGTGGCAGGGCCTGCTGACAGCCAGCTTCTCAGCCAGGCACAAGTGAACCTGTTTCTTCCGCAACTGAGCCTGGACCAAATCCCGTTGACCAAGCCTTGTCTGCAAATCTCCAGCCCCATAGAAGCCAAAGGGGCTGGAAATAGGCTGCCTACATAGGCACGTAGGCTGCCCGTCAAGACAGAGGAAGGGTTTGTTCACTAGGCTCAGCTGGTGACAGCCCGAGAAGGGCTCCATAGTGCTGGGCTGTGTTTCTTTATCATGTTAACCAGGCCTGTGTCCTTGGATCCTGGTGGGGAGAAGAACCTTCAATGGGCCTGCACGTCATCAGCAACTGGTGAGAGGAGACCTCCATGGGGGAGATGTTGCATCAGTGAAGGAGGAAGAAGGCAGCCACCCCGACCAAATGAAGGACCACTTGCCTGGCACCTGGGGGTGATACCCCTTTCCTTTGCAGAAGTCTGGGTCTTTGCAAAGAACCTTCAATGGGCCTGCACGTCATCAGCAAGTGGTGAGAGGTGACCTCCATGGGGGAGATGTTGCATCAGTGAAGGAGGAAGAAGGCAGCCACCCCGACCAAATGAAGGACCACTTGCCTGGCACCTGGAGGTGATACCCCATTCCCTTGCAGAGGTCTGGGAAGACACATCTGGAAGGACACATCTGGGAAGGTCCCAGATCTTCTAGAAGGACACATCTGGGAAGATCCTCCAGATGTGCAAGAGTCCTGTGTGGGCACGTCCTTCCCCTATACCATCAATGTAGGTTCTTGGCCACTAGAAGTTATGGCCAGACTTTGCAAAGGAAGTTCTCCTTTCTGGACCTGCAGGTACTCAACTCCACTGAACTGATGCTCACCTTCCACTGATCTGACGCTCATCTTCTCGGTTAAGTGAGGAGCTTTCCTTGATCTATGGGGTGAGTGGCTTCCATTCACTGACAGCTTAGCAGGGACGACAATGTGCATCCTGGCCCTCTCCATTCCTCCACACAAGAGTGTGGAGAGCAGGTTCTTCCCTTGGAAAGATCTTTCCTTCCCAGCCTGTTTGAACTCTGGTTAGGGCTACCTTGCCATTCATAGTGAGAGGAGGCCTGCTTGCCCTGGCAGAGGAACCGTGACGGAAGAAGCCCTGACCTGCAATCAGATCAGCTGGAATGATTTCCATATTCTCATTCAGAACATCTTCCACCGCCCATTATGGGGCCACCTTTGAGCTAGCAAAAGCTGTGGCGCTTCAGGAGTCTATTAAACCTGGTGCTCGAAACCGAGGCCCACACAAATCACCCATGGCAATTAATAATCGAGAGGACGAGAGGAGAAATAGAGGCACGTTCAGAAGTGGCTCGGATGGTTTCTCTGGCTTGCGGATTAACACAAACATTTTGAGGGCTCCTTGGAGACATTTGAAGGGGAAGGAGGTGGGCATGTGTCCTGCGGGGGCCCGAAAAGTTCCATGCAGGGGATAGTTAGGAAAGGAGTGGAAAATAAAACATTGTGGGGTAGCCCATTGGAAGTGTTCTGTAGGGTTCTGGTCAGCCTGTCTCAAAGGGGAGATTGTCCAGTTGGAAGAGGGGCAGAAAAGGATCAGGGGTCTATAGGAAAGGAGAGGAATCCGAGTTTTGTCCACTCGGATGACCAGACTGGCAGGACCAGTACGTTATGGTTTCTGTCCATCAGTGGTCAGGGAATGGGGTAAAAATGAAATTCCTGGGGGTAATGGACAGTCACGCTGCCGAGACACAGCCAGGTATGTATATGCATTCCTGGCTGTGTCTCGGCAGTGCAATCATCCATTACCCCCCAGGAATTTCATTTCATTGCATATAGAATCTATATATAGTGTGTTACACTATAGTGTGCATGTATAGTGTATATGCATGCCCAGCTGTGTGTGTTACAGTACTATAGTGTACAAGGACCTGACACAGTGCACTATATTAATAATATATGATTTCCTTCCTTTCAAATCAAGGGGGTAACATCGGCGTATCTAAATATATTTTGGGGTACGAGGTAAAAAAGTTCCCTGACCCCTGCTGTACATGATGGTCCCTGTACATGATGGTCAGTACATGATGATGGGACTGTCTTAGGATGAACTGAGGATGGTCAGTAGCTTTTCAAAGGGAGGAATTGGAGGCAGATGGACACAATCCTAACCCGTTCAGGCTGACATAACTCATACCAACACATGGTGGTGTGAGGCCAACACATGCATGTGCACTGACCTAAGCTTCACAGGGGTGGCACAGATGTGCCTTATGGCACTTTCGAGATACCCCTGGGCCAGCGTTAGACTTGTGCCAAGACTTATGCCAGCCTCGTTGGGGGTTAGGATTGCAGCCTTAGACAAATATATGATAGTCTACCTGTGAATATCAGGTGTGGGGAGTGACAACAACAAAGGATGGCTGTTGTTTTCATTGTCTCCAACAAATGGCCCATTTTGCAAATCATGGAGGTCACTGGGCCGGGACAGGGGGCAGATCAGGGGGCACAAGCTGCGCATTCAAAATGGGTAAGAGCTTAAAGCACAATCCTAACTATGCCTACTCAGAAGTAAGCCCCATTGTGTTCAATGGGTCTTACCCCCAGGAAAGTGTCTTTAGGATTGCAGCCAACTGAGTGGAGCCAGCTCCGAGCTCAATAAGAAGCCAATCTGGAAAGATCCGCTATCCAGGAAGCCTCTTCCCCAAATGAACTGGGAAAGAATTGCACATGTAACCTCACAGTGCAACCCTAAGCATGTCTACTCAAAAGTAAGTCCCATTATGCTCAATAATACTTACTCCCAGGAAAGTGTGGTTAGGATTGCAGTCGAAATGTGCGGCCACTGGCTCTCTGAGGATCACAGCTCTGTGCCAACCTGGCAATGCTGACCAACTGTGGTGCAAAGGGATGCCGACTCCTGGCAAGGAGAGATCCGGGTTGAACTTTATCTTGCTGTGGAAGGGTCTTTTCGGCTCTGCAAAGTGTTGGCCGGGCTGCCGTTTGGGGGGGTCAAAGCAGGAGCATTTGATATCATTTGCACTTAATCCTTTTCCCATTAACTGCTTCCCATGAGCGCTGAGATGCTGCGAGGGGAGATGGAGTTGCTGCAGAGTGGCAGCTTCTTCTGTTGCAGACGTGCAGCTCTGCAAGATCACAGGCTGCTTTTCCAGGCAATGCATTCAACTCCAGCTCTTCATCCAAAGCAGAACACGGAGCAGGCAGAAGGAACAACATGCTTGGGATGAGAGCCTCCCATAAGGGGCTGAAGAAAGTTGGAGTCCCTCAAACTCTCGGGTTGCCATATACGGTGGTGCCTACATAAAGAGCTGAATTCGTTCCGGAGGCATGCTCTTTAAGTGAAGCGGATTTTTCTATAGGAAATAATGGAAACTCAGACGATTGGTTCCACAACCCCCCAAATAGTCATATAAAGATATTACCTGGATGTAAAAATGATGACAAAAAACTGGATTTGAATTCAAAACATGCATTCAATTTGCATGATCCTATGAAGTCTACTTAGGCTGCAATCCTAAAGACACATTCCTGGGTTAACACAATGGGGCTAACTTCTGGGCAGACATGGTTAAGAGGCTGCAATCAAAGTCACTTTCCTGGGAGTAAACCCCATTGAACACAATGGGGCTTACTTCTGAGTTAGGAGACTGCAATCAAAGACATTTTCCTGGGAGGCTCACCTGGGCTGCTGCTAGCGGTTCAGAGTGGTCGGTGGGGGCACTTGGGGGCAGTTAGGGGCAACTGCCTCTGGCACCTCCAGGCAACTACCCCCAAGTTGGGGGCATTAGAGGCAGCAGTGCTGGCTGGTAGCCCTTTTAAAGAGCCTCCATGCGGAGCGTCAGGGCTGCATAGCATGCGTGCCCATAGCGTGCTTGCTTGTTAAGTGAAGCGGAACTTGTTATGTGAAGCAAGATTTCTTGGAAATTTTTGCTCTTTATGTGAAACACTTGTTAAGCGAGGTACCACTGTATCCCGAAAAACAAGGACAAGCCCGATTTTTGGGAATTGTGTTCACCTCCTGGCAAATGGGACAGAGGGTCATGTCCCAATTTTGCAGAAGAGAATTATGGCAACCCTATGAAATATTTTCAAGCCCCAAAGAGGTGGAACCAGGTAGAGCTTGAGGCCCATGTTCTTGGACACCATATTGCCCCGATTGAGGCTGCAATCCTAAAGACACTTTCCTGGGAGTAAGGGTGAAATCCAGAGTAACTATGGGGGAGTCCTTGCTCCAGCGTAAGAACAAGTTACTCTGGATTGCACTATGAATTTCCCATAGATTTTCACTAGGTGGTGCAGTAACTACGGGTGCAGGTAAAGTCTCTTACGTGCTCCCGTAGTTACTCTGGATTGTGCCCTAAGACCCATTGAACGTCCTTTCCTGCCCCTCTTCCAACTGGACAGTCTCCCCTTTGAGAAAGGCTGACCAGAACCCTTTTGAGTAGACATGGTTAGGATTGTGCTCCGAGTCTTTTCCGGACCTCCGAAGCCCAGGGTGCCAAGGGAAGATGGGCACTTCTCATCAGCTCCCTTTGGATTCCTGCCAGGCCTGCTCTCTCTCCTAATCAGATCTACAAAAAGGCGACTGCACAAATTGCAAATCCAGACAGGCTAAATTAGATCTAATGGATGAGATAAGCTTCTTAACAAAGAGACCGTGTATTTTTTAAAATCAAAGTCGGAACCGATTGCCAGGCAAGACCAAAGGAGGGAAGCTTTGGCGGAGCAGAGACGAGCACCAGCCGTGTCACTTATGGAAGATCAGGGCCATCATGCCCCTTCCACGTGGAATGGGGTGTCAGCACTTGGCCCAACTCCTGGTCTGGCTGCCGATGGAGGATCTGTTCCCATGTGGGCAGATGGCGTCTCAAGAAAGCCAAAGGTTTTTGGTATGGCCAGGAAGGGAATCCATACTATGAGTGGTGCTCTAACTAGGGTGACCAGATGCCCAAACCTCAAAAGGAGGACAAGGTCTTGGATTCCTCTCAGCATGACCTTCCTGGCGCAAAAATGGCACACTTACCTACTCAAGAGTAAAGCCACACTATTGGGCACTTTCATTTTCCCATACAGCTCAATGCCTATTTTTGATTTTTAGTTTGTTGACCATACCTTTTGATAGGAGGGAGGTATTTCAAAACCGATTTGTGCATTGGATTCTGCTCTTCAATACAAATCCAACGACATATGACATGATGGGGTCCTGCGCACCATTGCAAAGTTCCAGAATGAAGCCAAAATGGAGGACAATGAAGCCCTTTTGGAGGACACCCGAACAAGAGGCCAAAAAAGAGGACAAATCCGGAAATTTCTGGTGATTCACACAAACAAGAGCCTTCCAGACTTGTTCCCCATCACAGGAGTTTCTTTTCTGCGGAGGGACTAGCACATTCCCATGGCCCCTATTTGGGACCCCAAGTCCATCTTTCAGGGCACCAGAATCCCCCAAGGTGGACCTGTTTGTTCTGCTTTGGACACACCTTTTGCCATCGGGGCCCTTACTTATCTCTTGGATCGGGGCTCTCGGAAGTGAAGTCTCCAGCTCCTTCTCCAGGTCTGTGCCACAAGCCAGAGCTCTGGTTCTTGCTGCAGGGACTGGCTGAGATGGGTAGATACAACCACCTGATTTTGGAAGTAGGTTTAGATACAAGGAGGTTTAGATACAAGGAAGATGGGTAGATACAACCTCCTGAGCTTGGAAGTAGGTTTAGATACAAGTAGGTTTAGATACAAGGAAGATGGGTAGATACAACCTCCTGAGTTTGGAAGTAGGTTTAGATACAAGGAGGTTTAGATACAAGGAAGATGGGTAGATACAACCTCCTGATTTTGGAAGTAGGTTTAGATACAAGTAGGTTTAGATACAAGGAAGATGGGTAGATACAACCTCCTGAGTTTGGAAGTAGGTTTAGATACAAGGAGGTTTAGATACAAGGAAGATGGGTAGATACAACCTCCTGAGTTTGGAAGTAGGTTTAGATACAAGTAGGTTTAGATACAAGGAAGATGGGTAGATACAACCTCCTGAGTTTGGAAGTAGGTTTAGATACAAGTAGGTTTAGATACAAGGAAGATGGGTAGATACAACCTCCTGAGTTTGGAAGTAGGTTTAGATACAAGTAGGTTTAGATACAAGGAAGATGGGTAGATACAACCTCCTGAGTTTGGAAGTAGGTTTAGATACAAGGAGGTTTAGATACAAGGAAGATGGGTAGATACAACCTCCTGAGTTTGGAAGTAGGTTTAGATACAAGTAGGTTTAGATACAAGGAAGATGGGTAGATACAACCTCCTGATTTTGGAAGGCCTCAAGAAGACCAGGTGCAGGGGAAGGTGCTAGGGTGGGCAAGGCTCTCCCATCCTAAGCTCCCCGTCCTATGGGGGACAAGGCTTCCTAAGGGCAACATCATGACCCTCCCACCCAGAGGGAAAGGAGGGCTTCAGTTGGGAGAGCCTCTCTCATTGCAGATTAAAAACATGTCATGCTCTTGCTTTGAGCATCAGTGGTTCGATGATTGCCTCTCTGATGCACAGAACATTCTGAAGCATTCCAGGACCTAGTGAATTTCCATCTCCCCCTCGAGTCGGGGACGGATGATTAGCCCTGCTTGAATTCCTGCCACGTTTTTCCCCCTGATGTTCTGCTGCCGAGGAAGAGGCGCATCCGGCGAGGGAGGCGGGCTGGGCGCACGCCGCACACTGACAGCCCTCTCTGGACGTGCTCGCCAGTTGATGAAATGCATCCTTCATTACTTCCACATCAGTGGCGCCGGAGCTAATAATCGAAAGTTGTTTTACTTTTATTAATACACAGCAGTTGGAAAGGCTGGCATTAATGGGTTGGATCTGAAGCATTAAAATCAGGCGTGGGCAGATTTTTCTGCCTGTTTCCTACTGGAACACCCAAGTTTTTTATCCAGAATCCAGTGCGAAGTAGCGGCAAAAGACGCAGAGTTGGAAAGTCCAGGGAAATTTGTTCATTGCTACACCCAGGGCTCCTCTGAGCGTCCTTAGTGCAATCCTAAGCATGTCTACTCAGAAGTCAGTCCCATTGTGTTTGATAGTACTTACTCCCAGGAACGTGTGGTTAGGATTGCAGCCAAAGTCAAGCAAGTTAAAAATCACAGAGCGACATTCAGTGGGCAGATCCTCGCAATCCTGCTTAAGCAATCATGTAGTGACTTGGAAAAAAAAAGAATTCAGTACAGTTTGTACCCAGAACAGCCCTGAGCACAATGTTCAGAGCTGTCTATTAGGTTTGCCTTCCAGGATCTCTGCTTTCGTGCCCACCCAAGAGCTCCCACCTGGCCACCCTTGGCATGCCTTGGCATAGCATCGTTGTGGCCTCCACTGTCGCCTGGGGCCAGACGGTAGTGGTTGCAGGTGCCCCACTTAGACCTCCGAGGGCAGCGTTTCTCAAAGTGGGGGTCGGGACCTCTTTGGGGGTCACCTAGAGCTTTCCTGGGGGTCACATAAAGGCCCCTGGTGCAGGGGGCCAAGTCAGGCTTGCCAGACCTCCGGCTGTAGCTGCGCGCGCACTGGGGCTGACTGACAGCCTCAGGGCCCAATCCTATGCATGCCTACTCTGAAATAAATCCCATTATAGTCAGGGGGGCCTTTACTCCCATATAAATGTGGATAGGATTGCAGCTTCAGGGCCCAATCCTATGCATGTCTACTCTGAAATAAATCCCATTATAGTCAGGGGGGCCTTTACTCCCATATAAATGTGGATAGGATTGCAGCTTCAGGGCCCAATCCTATGCATGTCTACTCTGAAATAAATCCCATTGTGTTCAAGGTGTGCATAGAACACACATTTTATTTGTAACAACGAAAATAATCCTGCATATCGGATATTTACATTACGATTCATAACGGTAGCAAAATTACAGTTATAAAGTAGCAACGAAAATAATTTTATGGTTGGGGTCCCCACAACACGAGGAACTCATAAAGGGGTCACGGCGTTAAGAAGATTGAGAACCACTGTTCTAGGTCTATCGTACAGGGTGGTCCCATCATGTCAGGTTCAGTCATTTGCCTTCTTCCTCCTGTTTCCGGCAGATTCCGGCCCGGTGCTCAACACCGTTATTGGAACGTCAAAATCCACATCAGAGTTAATAGATTTTCCCATTTTCTTAAACGTGCATTAAAAATGTCAATATTGCAAGATCTATTCTGCTTTCCTCGCCCACTCCAATAATTTCTCCAGCAATTCCAATTCTCATTACGGCTCTGAATCTGTTTCCCCGTTCTTTTTAGGGAAACCCTAATATTTGTAAAAGCAATTAACAAAAGTAATACCCAAAAAAAAAGGAATGTGCTGCACGCTTCCTCTTTCTTTGATCCACGGGGCTTAGGAAGAGCCTCAGTCACCAGCAGACCCACTAAGCCCTTCATGCAACATGGAACAGAGCCTGTGGAACTCACTGCCACAGGATGACACTGAAATGGAAGGCGCCTCTGGACAAATTTAGGGAAGGCAGAAGAAGGAATTGGGGTTTTTCTAATGCCAAAGGGAGCTTCTTATCTCATCTCTGAAGTGTGCGCAAAATCTGAGCTGGAAGGACATAATCAGGTTGACCATATAGAATGGATTCCCATTGAATAATGGGTTCGATCCTCAGTCCCCCTATTGCAGCCGAGCCTGAGAAGGAGCGAGCACATCGCAGAGGCCAAATTTGAGTGAAATCCTGGTTCACAGCTATGAACCTCTGAAATCCTAATGAAAATCCTAATGAAATCCTCTTCACTGCTATGCCACAACCACTCTCAAATGCCCCGAAGTTGTTGCCAGTTATGGCCACTTGCCCTTCATGAACTTCTCCGGGGCTAGCAGAGCATCACTATATCCGGTGGCTGTGCCACTATATCCGGAGGCCCTTATGCCTGCCCTAGTCAGTGCCATGGGGTGATGCTGACCCCAAGTGGGAAAAGTCCTTATCTCCTCCCTACACCCACTTGGTTCCATAAAGACTGACTTAATGAAGGGTGGCACTGACAGCGGTGCGGTAAGATGACTTCCTAGCGCAAATTGGCTCACTAGAGCTGCCCTTGCAACAGCAACGAGGGACTGGTGGGGGGGACTACCAGGGGGCAGCCCCCCCATAGAATATACAAGACATCAAATCTGGAGGCACTGAGTGGAGGAATGAAGCATGGAGGAGTGAAGCTGCTTTCTTCCCCGGCTGGGTCCCCCATGGCGCTTTCTAATTCATGGCCTCGCTGCCTGCCGAGAGACTTGGAATTGGATCCTGCACTTCACCAGTTCCAGCCAGTGGGCTCTGCTGGAGACGGTCTCGTGGATGGGAAACCTGGGCTAAAGAGGTGGCGAGGACTAGTCATCCCCACAAGTAGAAATGCACGCAAAGGTTCGGGAGTAGGGATGCTCCGTGGCTTCAATGGGGGTGTTTTCATGGATTGCACCCAAGTCCCCAAGCTGGAGGGACCTACATCAGTTGGCCACTTGGATGGACCAACACCAGGCATTGTGTGGCTGAGCTTGAAGAGATCCCTGCAGTGCAGGATGACCATGAATCCGTATTTTTCCAGATTTGTCCTCTTTTTTAGCCTTCTGTCCGGGTGTCCTCCAAAAGAGCTTCATTGTCCTCCATTCTGGCTTCATTTTGGAACTTTGCAATGGTGTGCAGGACCCCATCATGTCATATGTCGTTGGATTCGTATTGAAGAGCAGAATCCAATGCAAAAATCGGTTTCGAAATATCTCCTTCCTATCAAACGGTATGGTCAAAAATCTAAAAATCGAAAATATGCATTAAGCTCTATGGGAAAGTGAAAGTGCCCAATATCACGACTTTACTTGTGAGTAGGCAAACGTGCCATTGTCCACCAAAAAGGCCAGGTTGAAAGGAATCCAAGACCTTGTCCTCCTTTTTAGGTTCAGGCATTTGGTCACCCTGCCTGCATGGCCTGCCGTGAAGTAGGTTGGCCCGATCCGTGCCGGAGACTGTATTGCCAACCTCAGAAGGGCTTTTGGCATCTGTGTAGGGTTGCCAAAAAAAGGTACAGTCCTGATTTGGGGGGATTGTGTTCACATACTGGCAAAAGGGACAGGGGGTCCTGTCCCAATTTTGTGGAAGAGAATTATGGCAACCCCACATCCATGAGTAAGCTTGAGAGAGCCGGCAGGGAGAGGCGTGTATTTATTTCAGGACACGAACCTGTGCGGTCGGCCCATCTCTGGTATCAGAGATCTCTTTGAGGACAGTGAGGGGGGACAGGGACAGGTGGGGGTGACACTCCTGATGAGTCACTCTGCCTGCAGAGAGATGGATATGGCAGAGGCAAGGAAGCCGGAGAATAGCCTGCTCGGTGGAGGGCAGGTGGAGGTGAGAGAGCTCTGCGGCCAGTCCTGGTCAACCTGATGGGGATGGTTGAACTCTCAGCCACAGCCAAGCGAGGGCTCAGTGCCCCCCCAGCCTGAACCATGCTCTGCTTTTGATTCTCCGCAGAGCAGACCCGTCACATCCATTCCGAACGCAATCGCTCCCCCCTTGAAAGACCCATCATTATCCTCTCTAATATAATTAAGACCAATTGAGCAGAAGCACAAAGCAGCAACAGAAGTCACGGAGGGAGCGTCTCTGTGGGGGGTTCGGGGAGGGCCGCGTTCATCCAAAGGAGAGTCACGGGAGGTTGGTTTAATTGTTCAGAAATTGTCTTGCCTGCCTCATCTTTGCATCTGCTTTGAAGGCCAAATGAAGAGATGGAGGGAGGAAAATCCTCCGGGAAAATGTAAACTCCAGGCCTCCCTCCACTCAGCACCTGTTCAGGGGTGGAACAGGTTGGCCTAGAACTCCCAGCTCCCTCTTAGCCTCACCTACCTCACAGGGTTGTTGTGAAGATTGCAGGAGCAATGGAACCAAAGTTTTGTAAGCTGCCTTGAGCACTTGCATTGCCAAGGGAAAGACAGGGTACAAATCTGTTTTCTTTCTTTCTTTCTTTCTTTCTTTCTTTCTTTCTTTCTTTCTTTCTTTCTTTCTTTCTTTCTTTCAGGTGTCAAACACCATGGCCATGGGCCAAATCCGGCCCGTCATGCCATTTTATCCAGCCCGCAAGAGCTTCTCTTGCTACATTTCCTTGGAGTAAGTCCCATTGACTATAATGGGACTAATTTCTGAGCAGACATTTAGAAGATTGGGCCTTCGGGAGATACCATTAATGCTAACATTGTCCCTCTGTATGAAATAAGTTTGACATCTCTGTTCTAGATAGATAGATAGATAGATAGATAGATAGATAGATAGATAGATAGATAGATAGATAGATAGATAGATAGATATGGGAGGAAAAGAAAGATAGATACGGGAGGATGGGATAGATATGGGATGAAGGGATAGATAGATGGATAGATATGGGAGGAAAGGATGGATAGACAGATAGATATGGGAGGAAGGGATAGATAGATAGATAGATAGATAGATAGATAGATAGATAGATAGATAGATAGATAGATAGATAGATAGATAGATAGATAGATAGATAGATATGGGAGGAAAAGATAGATATGGGAGGATGGGATAGATATGGGATGAAGGGATAGATAGATGGATAGATATGGGAGGAAGGGATGGATAGACAGATAGATATGGGAGGAAGGGATAGATAGATAGATAGATAGATAGATAGATAGATAGATAGATAGATAGATAGATAGATAGATATGGGAGGAAGGGATAGATAGAATTTTATTGTAAATAAATAAATAAATAAATAAATAAATAAATAAATAAATAAATAAATAAATAAATAAATAAATAAATAAATAAATAAATAGTGTCAGCCAGGCACTTGCCACAGCTATTCTGGAGGTTCTGGCAAGACTGTGCCCCCCACTTCAGAGAGACGGGGAGGCCATCCATCTGCCATACCTCGGAGCAGCAGCGAGAGAGTAATTACTTGACTTGTAGCGCAGGCAACGCAATTAGATTTTCTCCTTAGAAGGAGCCATTGATATCCCTAACGAAAATCTGCTCGGTGCCGGAAGCCGTTCCATCAGCCATAGCTGGCTGCTCCCGGTGAAGGGCTGGGCGCTGAGGTGCTCCGACAGGCCTTCCTCCCTGCCATTTGTCTCTGGAAAAGCTGCCAAAATCTTCACAGGTTCTGGTGACAAAAAGGTTGTGCGGATGTTTTGAGCAGAGAAAGGGGAAAATGGGCTGCGGGCAACCTGGAACCTGTGTGTTTGTTTGTGCGATGCACACCATGTGGGGTCTGTGTGTTTGATCTGGCGTTCAAGCCTACTCAGAAGTCTCACTGGCTTCAGAGGGGCTTACTCTTAGGAAAGTGTATATAGAATGGCAGGCTTTGGATGCAGATCTAACCAAATTTAGGCTGGCCCAACTCACTCGTTCCCTGTTCCCATGGTGGAGTGGGGAGGCCGGCACATGTCTGCGCACTGGCCTAACCCTCAAGGAGTACCACAGAAGCCATACAGCACTTTTATGACACCCTCAGGCCACCAGAGGCCGGGCCTTTGCCAGCCAAACTGGGGTATAGGATTGCAACCTTAGGATACAATTAGGAGGATACTTTAGGAGGAACCTTAGGAGGATACAATTAGGAGGAACCTTAGGATACCTTAGGAAGATTTCCTGCTGCAGGAAGGGGGGTGGACTAGATGACCTACTAGGTCCCTTCCAACTCTATGATTCTATGATTCTAATTCTACCCACAACAACCCTCTTTGATAATAGTTGCTGCTGGCCCAAGAGTGCCCAGTGAACATCATGGTTTGTTGGTCCAACCTGTGGTTATGCCTGGGAAGACCCTGTAGGTCCAGAAATATGTATGTCCAGAAATTTGTAGGTCCAGAAATACATATGTCCAGAAATGTGTTTGTCCAGAAATACGTATGTCCAGAAATATGTATTTCCAGAAAGACCCTATATGTTCAGAAACTCCCTGAAATTCAGCACTATTTTGAGTAGGGACCATATAACCCCATATAAGCCTTTGGAAAACCTATAGCAAAGGCTACAACTCCCATTTGACTTTCATACAGTGGGGGGAAAAGTTTCCTTCCTAAGGGAAGAAGGGGGGAAAGAATTAAAATGCTGAGATTAAATTAGTGTCTGAGTCACTGTAATGTTATCAGCCAAGCTCTGTGCATCTACGCGGCGATCTGGGCCGGCTCCGTGCCATTTTTTTGTACCGCGTTATCGAGATAATTAATCTCGCCAAATCAATCAAGGCTGGGGGAGGATCCCAGCCACACAAGCTGGCCGGTATAGACTGACCCAGATGCGTTCCTTGCAGGAGAGACTTTAAAAAATCCTTCACACTGAATGCCTTTTTTAATCCTCTCGTTTAATGCAGTGGTCAGGGAATGGGGTAAATTACCCCAAATGGGGTAAAAATGAAATTCCTGGGGGTAGCGGACAATTGCGCTGCCGAGACACAGCCGGACATGCATACGAATCTATACGCATGCCCGGCTGTGTCTCAGCAGCGCAACCATTACCCTCAAGAATTTCATTTCATTGCATATAGAATCTATATATAGTTTCCGTATGCAATCTATATAGATTCTATATAGAATCTAGATGTAACACGGCTGTGTGTGTTACAGTATGGTAGTGTACAAGGACCTGACACAGTGCACTATATTAATAATAAATATTTTCTTTCAAATCAACGGGGTAATGTCGGTGTATCTAACTATATTTTGGGGTAAAAGGTTAAAAAGTTCCCTGACCCCTGGTTTAATGAGTCTGTCCGGGTGGTTTTTTTTTCCCTGTATTGCAAAATCTGTCCCCATATTTTGAGATCTCAGCCCCACGTCACCTTCTCTCCCCCCCTTCCTGCTGTCATTATGGTCTTCATCTAGCGCTGCCGGTTTCCAAGAACTCTTGTTCTTCTTTTGGATCATGAAGCATTTCCACTTCTCTTCCTTTCCAAGGGAACTGTCTCTGCCAGACCCAGCGCTCAGCTTCCCCCGAACATGGGGGCAATGGGGTCATTCGTCTCCCTTGTTGCTTCCTAAATGGATTCGTCCTCATTCCTTACCAGCCTGTCTTTAATCTGCCTCACTGCGCTTTGGCAAGAGAATGATCCTCGCATGGCACCTTCCAGGACTGCAGGATTATCGGTTTCCTTTAAGGAGCTTTTCTGCTCATCCGCATGAACACCGGAAGCTGCTCCGTGGCCGTCCGTATCTTAGTCCCATTTGCATTCCTGCAACATGCTGGGTGTGGGGCTGCCCCCAAAGACCTACGCCTGGATCAACATGTGGCTGCAATATGGTTGACGGGGAGCAATCTCAGACCCCTCTGGAGCCAGTTTCCTGCCAAGTGTAACACAAGATGTTGGCATCGATCCTTCAAACAACCCGAGGCCAAGACATCTGTCTTGCCCCTTGTGACTCTCTGCCCCCAAGCTGCCAACTTCTGGAGGGTCTCCTAACAACATAAGTGGGGCAGGGTGACCAGAGGCCCAAACCTCAAAAGGAGGACAAGTTCTTGGATTCCTCTCAGCCTGGCCTTTCTGGCGGACAATGGCAAGTTTGCCTTCTCACGAGTAAAGCCGCAATATTGGGCACGTTCACTTTCCCTTCGAGCTCACTGCATATTTTGAGTTTTAGTTTTTTTGGCCATAACTTTTGATAGGAAGGAGAGATTTCAAAACCGATTTTTGCGTTGGATTCTGCTTTTCAATACGAATCCAACAACATATGACACAATGGGGTACTGCACAAAATTGCAAAGTTCCAAAATGGAGGACAATGAAGCCCTTTTGGAGGACACCCAGACAGGAGACTAAAAAAGAAGACAAATCTGGAAATTTCCAGTCATATGGTCACTCTGATTAGCGGGGCCTGCAGCCATCCCAGCTTCCATGGTCCTCTTCATGGCTTATATTCCCCCATTCCTCTTCATGGTTCCACCTACTTGGCCTGATTGTCCTCTGGGTCCTTGTTAGAGACATGGAGGCTCCTGCAACCACTTGCTGCATCTGGACCATCTCGGTTGATGGCCCAGAACCTTCCCTACTGATGATCCCTCCCAGCCTTGTATTTGGTGATGTGTCCATCAGGCAAGATCAGCCCTGGACAATTTTATCCAGAGTCAGGCCAATGAGCCTGGACTGCCTGCTGAAAAGCAAGTCCTGTGCAGAGACTGGTACTGCATTCACTTGAATCTAATGTGCCATTGAATCTAATGCGCACCCTATACTTATAATCAAAATACTGTGGCACGTATTCTAATTATCTAATTAACTATTGAATCTAATTCCGGAGACTGCATTCGGCTGAAAAGGTGAGCGTTAGATTTGGGTAAACACACTACTTCCCGGTCCTTCCGGGACCGATTCATTGCAAAACGTGCCACTTGCAGCCATTCTTCTGCATAGGGGTTTCCAAAGGCCCACTATTTGTAATGCATGGATGCGTCCCCCAATTGCAGTCTGAAAATGCCAGAGAAATCTCTGTGCTTGTATTCAGAAGATAAGCAGAAACAGAAGATGCATTCTTGGCTCGAGGTAAAGCCAAGATTAGAAACTGCGACCGCGGACAGAGTCCAGCGTAATCACCCAGCGTGTGATAAATGCAGGCTGTTTGATCCGTGGAAACAGCAGCAGAAAACCAAGCCAGGGAGAAAAGGAGGGTGTTTGCAAGTGCTGAGCACCCCTTCTGTGTTCTTCGGTGACCTGGAGATAAAGAGGACAAAGCCAGGACTAGACCCTGCAGCCTCTGAAACATCTTGGGTCGGGCTTCAATCCCTCGAAAAGGTTGTCATTTGGGCACCTCCTGGCTGGCTTGTTGGGTCTGGTGGGATGGAAAAGCCACAGCTCTTGATGTGGCTTTTATGTGAAGGTTCAATACAGGCTGCAGCAGAGTCTGGAGAAGATTTTGGGGTAGGGTTGCCATAATTCTCTTCCACAAAATCGGGATAGGACCTTCTGTCCCATTTGCCGGTATGTGAACACAATCTTCCCCAAATTGGGATTGTCTCTGGGTTTTGGGGGACATATGACAACCCTATTCTGGAATTGGGACATCCTGTCTCTTGGATCCGCATCCCCTCCAGTCACATCAACCTTGTGCCACTGCCTTCTCCATGACCGAGTCCAGACAACAGCAAAACAAGGAGTCCAATTTGTGGTCCAGAAGAAGCGCAGCCTGGAAACGCAGCCCGTTGTAGGCTCTGATGGCTGGCAAAAGAGGGTCTCCTTTGGGAATTTTCCGGCTCTTGAAGACCACATTGTGGAGTGGCTTGGGAGCTCTTCATCAACATCTGTCCTTGAGGAACTGAGGAGGATGAGGGTGTGACGGAGACAGTGGCAGGCAGAATGAGGAACCTTAAGGCAGGAATGGAGGGGCCTCCCAGATCCTGGAAGGATAGACTGAAATTAGATTGGACAAGGCAGACATTCTTGCAGTTAGGACAGGTGGACATCCATCTTTTGATGGGGTAGTGTTGTCCTCCCTTGGAAGGAGTGGGACGTGTGGATGACACTGGGGTAGGATGGGGTAGGGTTGCCCTCCCTTGGAAGGAGTGGGATGTGCGGATGGCACTGGCCTGGCTCCTGTGCCATCCTCTTGGGCTGCGCCTGCCTCTACCATGGCACCCTCATGGTTAGCCAGCCTCCAATAAATTTGGCTCCGTCTTCTGCCCTCCACTGGCTTCCACTCCATTCCAAAGCCCAGACTCTCACAAGCACCCAAAGGACTGCCTCTTCTACCCCAGGGGTGCCCAGGGGACTGGCCGTTTCCATCAGGTACCCCCACTGGGGAGCACCCCATCTGTGCCCAGGGATAGGAGCTACAGGTCTACTTTTTCAGCGCCAAGTGAGACCCTCCGCTTTCTTCCTGCCCCCCCTTAACCACTTTGCAACGGATTGGATCGGGCAGGTTTCATGCTTTGCCTTCATTGGTTTGGCTGCTTTATTAGTTTCTCTGAATTAGATTTTGTTTGATGCCTTTAGTGAGCTGCTCAGGGAATCTGTACCCGAGAGTGGGATTGAAATTGCAGCCTGAAATGAATAGCTCTTTCCGGGTTCAGTGGGACCCCCATAATCCCCCACTGCTGAAGAAGCAATGCCTCTGGCACGGGGTCACCAAGTCCTGTAGCTCCCCTGGAGTGGAGGGGGGGGGGGAGCTGAGGAAGGGGTATTTCTGTAGCCTAATTTGCCCTGAGGATCTGATCATTGCAGATCATTGAGTTTCAGACTGTGGCTGGCATAAGTCCTGGCACAAGTCCCATGCCACTTCTGGGGAGGTTATGCCAGTGCACAGACATGCGCCAACCTCCCCACGCCACCATGGGATCTTAAAGCAGGTGACTTGTGCCAGCCTAAGTTTGCAATCCAAAAGATATTTTCCTGGGAGTAAGACCCACTGAACATAATGAGGCTTACTTTTGAGTAGACACAGTTAGGCTTGTGCTCAGTATTGGTTAGGATTGTGCCCTGCGAGTCTCAGGGTTTGCAATGGTGCAAAAGGTAGGTGTCTCCACTGGACGTACTGGTTATAATGGAACAAAGGATGGATCCATGTGGATCTGCAGAGAGCCCTTTCCTTTGATCCTGAAGTCTCCTACCCTGGTTTGCCAAGAGAAAACCAAGCAAGAGGTGGATCCTTTGAGAGGAAGGATCCGAGCCATGGATATAGGTGGGAAGAAGTCCATCTTGGAGTGCTCAGGAGTTGGGCCCCGACCATGACTGCAAGAGGTTCCTCCTGATCGTGATCAGTGTATGCTGTTGGTGCCAGTGTGACCATACGACCAGAAAAACCCGGATTTGTCTGGATTTTTAGCCTCCTCTCCGGGTGTCCTACATCTTGGCTTCATTGTCCTACATTTTGGCTTCATTTTTGAACTTTGTAATAGTGCACCATACACCATCATGTCATATGTCGTTGGATTCGTATTGAAGAGCAGAATCCAATGCAAAAATCAGTTTGGAGATATTTCCTCCCTATCAAACGTTATGGCCAAAAAACAAAAAAATATAAAAACAATAAAAAATAATTTTTTTGGCAATTTTTAAGTGGGTAGGAATTTTGGCTTGAGGGGGTAGGAATTTTGCCCTTGGGGTTCAGGAATTTTGGGTTTGGCATCTGGTCACCCAGGTTGGTGCCCAGATGGAGTGGTACAGCCCCTTCCCTCCTCTTAGAGTAGCAGGGCAGAGACAGGCACTGTGTACCAGCTCGAAAAATTGGTTGTCTGAGAAAGAGGCTGGGGTAGGGGTGGGGGTTGCCCAGAGTAGCATAAGTATCTTGGACATGCCAGCCCCTTCCTATCACATTTTCTGCGCCGCTAATTTAAGTGCACACAAAAGACCATAAATCATCCGTTTCTCCTGAGTGGTGGTGATTACAATTCCAGGTGTGTGTCAAGGAACTGTCACAGTGTTCATTGTGTCGGAGCTGAATGAGACAATGCGCTCGTTTCCTTCCGCATTTTAATACGGTGCAAAGTCATCCGGCGAGAGGAGGGCCGCCTGGTGCCGGCATCGCAAGTGCGTCAACTCCCCGAAGGGAACAGGCGCAAGGAGCGTCACGAAGCATGTGGGAATGGAAAGCACATGGATGGACCTGTGGCTGCTTGTCCACAAGAAAAGGGATGGAAGACTGACTGTGTGAGGTCCAAATGGAGGAAGTTGGGAGGATGCCTCCTTTCTCCTCCCAGGCAAGGCTGTGAACACGGTGCAGTGGGGAGACACATGGGTTCCTTCATGCAACTCTGATGCTCCCCCCAGAAGAATCAGGACTATCCAACCCGAATTTGGGCAGGTTTACAGCATCGTGACATGGGATGCAAAACTTGGAGAGTTCTAGTTGGCCGATCACTTGCCCTTTAACCAGTAAAATAAATTTTACTCTTGTCCGTAGGGATCACTTGTCCTCTGCTTGACCTCCATCCTCCGCTTTGGAGAGTAACCGAAACCTGCAAACTCTCCATTGCCAAACAGTAAGGGGTCAGATCCTAAGCCCCACAGCCTATTTTGTGGTGTCAGTGAAGCCCCTTCTCCATGTGGTTACTTTTTGGTTTGGACCTGAGTCCATGTGACTTTCACCAGTTATGATGGGAGGGGAGGTGACCAGGAATGTTTTGAATCTGGAAATGGGCTGTGGCTCTTCCCTTGGTCCAAAGACGGCAGCATGTCTGCTTGGCCTACTTGCCTGCTTTTCTCCATCCGTCTGTCCATCTGTCCTTCTGTTCCAAGCGCCTCCCTCGACTATGTGTGCAGAGTCCACAAACTCATCAACGGGAACAGCTTGGATGAGTCATCTACAGGAGACAGGAGCTGGCAGAACAGCCTCAACTTCCAACCCGACTCCAGCCCTGTGGGCACTGGGTCTGGATGCGCCACGATGCAGATCCCAGGTGGTTGGACATGCCAGGACCTCCCAACCTATGAGCTGGGCAGAAACAGCCTTTGTCTTGGGAGAACCAGCGGCCACTCAGTGGTAGACTGCCCCAAACATGGAGGTTTTATTGTGCAGAACTTCTCCTAAGGTTAAAATCCTCCTTGCGCTTTCCTGGATCAGGTCCCTTTGAAGACAAGGTGTCGACACACACAGGCAGGCGTTGTGACAGCAGCTGCGAAGACGCCACAAACGGAGTGCCTGTCAGGATGCAGGAGGCTTTCTTTCTCCGCAGATCCGGGGATGGGTTGAAAACGCGACATCTTTCATTTCATGCCTACTTAAGGAGGGTTTCATTTCAGTGCATCCCAGCAGAGGATCTAATGAGACATTAGTTGGCATTCGGGAAGCATGTCGTACTATTCACTTCAAAGGGCAGCCCTTGTTGCGGTTCCACAATGAAAAGCACTTTCGCCTCCATTGACTGCAACCGGCTTTGTTCTCCCCCTGAAATAATTTGGCTCCCTTCTTGGAACGCAAGTTGTCAAAGGTGTTTGTGCCCAGACTTATGATTGGGGATGGCGGCACAAGCAACACCACAAGCAACACCAGCCCTCGTGCCGGCTTCCCCCAGGTGCGGATGGGCTCCCATTTGTTGCAACAGAATTTGCTCCAACCAACTTCAGAATTAGGATCGTGTCCGTCCCTTGGTGTCTGACTCCATTCAGGTCACGCTGCCCAGAAAGTGCCAATTCTATTCTGCCGCCTATTCTGTTTCCAGACGGGCAGGAGCGATTAATTTTCTGTAATGGCTTCTTGCTTTTGTAAGGAATGGCTCCATTTCAGGGAAATGGATTTCCAGGCCTTGCCCCCAGCGGAGCTCACCCCCTGCTTTATGCCTTCAAGGCTGACGGGAGTTATCTCAAAAAACCCCGCAAATTGGTGAAGTGCTCTGGCCTGGCATTCCTCATCCTGATGTGCTGCTCGTTCATTCCCCGAGCATTTCAATTGAGCGCAAGAACCGCTCCAATCCTGGGTGCTAGATGCCTTTCACTCCTGCGCAGGTCGCTTGGTCGAGCACCAAGAGTTGGCATCACCTGGCAGTGCTGCTGATGCCAGAGACAACACAGAATTAGAGTTGGAAGGGACCCAGTAGGTCATCTAGTCCAACCCCCTGCCTGTAGCAGGAGATCCTCCTAGAGCAGAGGTTCTCAATCTTCCTACTGCCGTGACCCCTTTATAAGTTCCTCATGTTGTGGGGACCCCCAACCATAAAATTATTTTCATTGCTACTGCTGCAGTACTATGCACACTTTCCTGGGAGTAAACCTCACTGAACTCAATGGGAATGACTTCTGAGTACACATGCATAGAATTGGGCTCTAAGGCTGCAATCCTAGCACCTTCCTGGGAATAAGCTCCATTCACTATCATGGGACTGACTTCTGAGGAGACATCCATAGGATTGGGATCTTAGGCAGCAGAGCCAGCCACTGTTTCCAGGGAGTAAGTCCCATTCACTTATTATAAACAACAACATTGAGGGGGCTTACTTTTGAGTAGAGCACAAGGAGCAGGGCACAATGGTCGGTGCACAAGTGGGGCGCACACCAGGCAGCCCACCCGCCAGAGCTCTGGCGCCACGCTCACACCTCGCTCACACCTCAGCGCGCTTCACTCTCAGCCCACAGGCGCATTGAGGATCTGTGGGGGGGGGGGGGAGGAGGAGGCTGCTGTCTGTGGTGAGTGTGTCGGGCACCTTCCCATCCCCAAGGCTCCACATCAGTTTCACACCAGCTCAGAGGCTCCTTCTCAGTGGCTTATTCCAGCCGCAGTGGCTCCAGAGTTTCTGCCAGGTCTTCCCAGCTGGCCCCCTGCACAAGGGGTCTTTAGGTGACCCCCAGGAAAGCTCCAGACGACCCCCAAAGGGGTCCCGACCCCCACTTTGAGAAACGCTGTCCTAGAGCATCTCCAACAGGTGCTTGTCGAACCTCTGCTTGTAGATCCTGAGTGAGGGAGAGTCCACCACCTGTGACACATCTATGCCCACCTGGGCACATCTATGCCCAGAGCTGGTGATGGAGCAACTCTCACACAACCCAGGAGACCAAAGGTCCCCAAAAATCTCTGAGAAAGGAGGAGAACCTTAGAGGTTTATAACCCCATAACCCCAGTTTGGGTGGCCACGCTCGACTGAGGACCCCGTTCTGGAAACATGTGTGGCATGTTGGGTACCATATAATGTAATGAGTGAGATTAGTGCTTTGAAAGCTTCCTTTGTCCAAAATCGCGCCTGACTGCTGGTGCTCGTTCCTTTTTGGAACGTGGGAGCAACATTTATTTGTTTGCCTTTCAAAACCTCAGCATTGATTTTTCCCCCTCTCTCCTTTTGGCCATTGTCTGCTTGTTTTGGAATCCGCCGCAAATCCTTCGGCTCGCTGCCTGGCGGGGAATCTGCCAATCTCGCCCGCCTTGGTCCGCGTTCCCTTCTTCTCGCTTCCCTTCTCGCCCGCTGTTTATGCAATTAATTGCAACAAGATTATGATTTAGCTCTTACGACGGAGGAGGCCGAGCCGCTTCCACGAAGGAAATGCAACCTCTTCCTTTGCCTCCGACGGAGAAAGCTCACCACACCTGCAGCTCTGGAGAGTATCCAAGCCGCGCAAGTACCAAGGTTGCCGTGTGAAGATGAGAAGGGCCCTTTCTTGCCTGCTGGCAATGTCTGGCCCAGGCTCAGTGCTCGTTCTGCGCACAGCCGGAGTCATTGCCGGAGCCTTGTTCTGCTCCCACATCAGAGTAATGCACAGATACATGTGGGCAAGCCTATGGTTGCCATAATTCTCTTTCACGCCGGCTTACGATTGCCAGTCTGTGAACACAATCCCCCAAAATGGGACTGTCCCTGTTTTTCGGGACATATGGCGGGCCCCAAATTACGCCATGATAAGCAACAGGGTAGTTTAACATGTGGCATTGTGCGCACCATAAAAGCTACACACAAAGAAAAGGATGCCAGTGAGCTCCCCCGTTCTGCCCCCGATCTGGACAGTCAAAGTGTGTCTCGTTCTTTAACGTTCCTTGGAGGCTTTCCAGTGACAGAGACTTCCTTGTGCTGGAAGGGCCTGGGGAACGCTCCGTTATTCTGTTAAGCAATTGTGGCCATTTACTTAAATTGCAAATTTGCAGCCTGATCTTTGGAGATGTTTCTAGTGCAAGAGGCCTTGCCGTGCCCAACGCAAGCACACCCAGCGAGGACCGAGTCTTTGGTTGTTCAACGCTTTATAGAACGAGCATGGACTCCTTCATGCGCACTCGCTCCCATCACTGTGTCCGTTATAGCCACCCTTTTAGGGGGTGGTTTCCCTCTTATTCTGTTCCTCCATGAAAGGAGCGCAGGGAAAAGAGCTTCTCTTCATGCAAGGGTTCCCTGATGCGCTGTGTAGGTCGTCGCATATGCCAAGCATGCGCAGAGACTCTGGAACCCAGCAGCTCCATTCAGAGCCCTTTGGCGAGCGATCCACCCACCACCCCGTCGCTCCACTCAAGACCATGCAATGTTCCCTTAACGTTGCACAAGAACTATGGAAACAAGGCGCGCGGTGCCGCGCTCCTTGCGGCCTGCGATTATCGGTTTCTTTTGTACCTGGCATTCTAATCCCTTTCTTGCTTACAGAGGGAGCATTGATGCTGCTTTTCCACATCCCCCCAGAGCCAGAATCCACCCCCACCAGAGGACACGTGGTGATGTTTGGTGATCCTTGTCCAAAAATAAATCTGTATTTCGTACCAATTAATCTCCTTGGCTCATTAATCTGCCCTAGATTTGCCTTGACATGAAAACTTTATAGGTTTCATTAAGAACTGAATCTCTCTAATCAAAAAACAGGCGGTTTGCTTTCTCCAGAGGAGGCAGGAGGTCAGTATAATTAGGCTTATCTCTCAGCTGCCGGCGGATCAGTAAACACGTTGGTGGGCTTAGAGAGGGTGGACGTTGCAGGGAAATTCGGCACTCGGTACAAGCAGCAATTTCCCCCATACAGGCTCCAAACAGGCTGTCGCCTCAAATCTTGTCCCCAAAGTGGAAACCATCTAGAGCCTCTCAAGGACCATTTTTTGGGACTGTGTTGTCACCCACCTCTCAAGGGGGCAGATGCCGGAGCACCAGCCAGAACAGGAGAGAGGGCAGGTTCATACCCCCAAAGGAGGCAATAAAGGATGATAAGGGGGGCTGGGAAACATGGGTTTCCAAACCCCGTCCCAGGGGCCAGATGTGGTTCATGGCAAGCCTTTAACTGGGCCACAGTCAAGCTTTGATCCCCCATCCCAGTGGATCAAACACAACTGGAGCTATAACTAAGGAATGGGGAAATGGCATCCAATAAAGTGTGTGCTCTATTTATGCACGGTGTGTTGGTGTTTGTAGAAATCTTGGAAATTTAAGCCCATTTATCTATATATATATAAAAGAGAAAAGTCACTCACTGACTCACTCACTGACTCACTCATCACCGCCCTGCCAAAACCGCTGGGCCTAGAAGTGTGAAATTTGGGGTGGGTGTTCCTTCTGTGATGGAGGGGTGCACTAAGAACCGGTTTTCGGAAATTCCAACCGGAAGGGGGTGAAAAGGGGCGCAACGCGTTTTCCTCCCTATACTTTGCATTGAAAATTGCTGAGTTATCAACATTCCGCCCCAACTGCTGGGCCTGAAGCATGGAATTCTGGGAGTTCCTTCTGTCACCTGAACACCCACCAAGAACCATCTGGAGAAAGTTAACCCTTCAGGGGCTGAAAAGGGGGTAACGTGTTTCTGTCCTATACTTAACATGGGAGACTGAACAACATCCAGCCTATTTGGTGCTCAGACCCTGGTGCACTGGGGGATGTTGTTCAGAGGAAGAGGTTGTACTGGCAAGGATGCTGCGCATGGGGGGAAGTTGCGCATGGGGGAAGTTGCACAAAGGGGGATGAGGCACATGGGAGGATGATGCCCATGGGGGATGATGCCCATGGGGAAAGTTGCACATGGGGAAGGTTGCACATGGGGGAATGATGTGCATGGGGAAAGTTGCACATGGGGGATGATGTGCATGGGGATGATGCACATGGGGAAAGTTGCGCATAGGGAAAGTTACACCTGGGGGATGATGCGCATGGGGAAGTTATGATTGGGGTTGATGAACATGGGGGTTGATGCATATGGGGGAAGCTGCACATTGGGGGAAGCTGCACACTGGGGGAAGCTGCACACTGGGGGAAGTTGCACTTGGGGGAATTGCGCATGGGGGACTGATGTGCATGGGGAAAAGTTGTGCATGTGGGAAAGTTGCGTAGAGGGAGAAGTTGCGATGTGGGGAGATGGCTTATGGGGAAATGTTACTCCCACAACGCGGGTACGCTTTTCACTAGTTCATTAATAAATTCATAAAACTCAATAAATTTGAGCCCATTTATTCATTAATCTCTATATATAAAACAGAGAAAAGTCAGTGTCTCACTGACTGACTGATTCACTGACTGACCCATCAATGCCCTGCCAAAAGCACCAGGCCGAGAAGTGTGAAATTGGGGGTGGGTTTTCCTTCCATGACTGAGGGGTGCACTAAGAACTGGTTTTCAGAAATTCCAAACGGAAGGGATGAAAAGGGGCGCAACGCGTTTTCCTCCCTATACTTTGCATTGAAGAATTGATGACTCATCAACATTCCGCCCCAATCCCTGAACCTAGAAGTGTGAAAATCGGGGAGGATGACCCTTCTGTGACATGAACACCCACCAAGAACCCATGTGGAGAAATTTAACCCTTCAGGGGCTGAAAAGGGGGCAACGTGTTTCTGTCTTATTCTTAATATGGAAAACTGACCAACATCCAGCCAATTTGGTGCACTGTGCCTGGTGCACTGGGGAGATGTTGTTCGGAGGAAGAGGTTGCACTGGGGAGGATGCTGCACAAGGGGAGATGATGCGCATGGGGGGTTGGTGCAATTGGGGGGGTCAGTGTGATTGGGGGGTTGATGCCCATGGGGAATGATGCCCATGGGGGAATGATATGCATGAGCAATGTTGGGAATGGGTTGATGGGGGGTTGATGTGCATGGGGAAATGTTGCACATGGGGGTTTGATGCACATGGGGGATGTTGCACATGGGGGTTTGATGCACATGGGGGATGTTGCGCATGGGTGTTGATATGCATGGGCGATGTTGCGCATGGGGGCTGATGCAGATGGGGAATGTTGCGCATGGGGGAAGTGGAGCATGGGGGTTTGATGCGCATGGGGGACTGATGAGCATGGGCAATGTTGTGCATTGGAGTTGATGCGCATAGGGGGTTGATGCGCATGGGGGGATGATGCACATGGGTTGATGCTCAGGGGGGATGTTGCGCGTGGGGGGGTTGATGCACATGGGGGATGTCGCGCATGGGGAATATTTCACAGGAGGGATGAACATGGGGGTTGATGCGCATGGGGGCATTGATGCGCATTGAGCGGATGAACATAGGGGATATTGTACCTGGGGTGGATGCGCATGGGGGGTTGATGTGTGTGGGGGATTGATGTGCAGTGGTGGGATGGCATACTGGGGAATTTTACTCCCGCAATGCGGGTACACTTTTCGCTAGCAAATTAATAAAACTCAATAAATTTGAGCCCATTTATTCATTAATCTAAGTTCCATCTCTAATGTATTCATTTACATTTTATATTTACATTTTTCTCAGCCCTTGACAGTGTGTTAAATACTGGATACAGCTCTTTGGCCAAAACTTTTAGATTCTCTTGCTGTAAGGGATGTGAAGGACTGCAGAGTCAGGCCACCTTGGCCAAGAGAGAGGGGGGCATGGGGTTCATCCATCTCCACCAGACCCCGCAGCCTGATTTGCAACCTCAAACGGTGTCCTTCCTCAAGCCTCTTCCTCCTCCTTTTCTGTTTCAGGCTTCAGTTCTGCAGAGCAAGTCAACTCCTCTGACACATCTGTGCCCCGTCCCGATGGACTTACGAACAGCACACTGCGTGGAGGGAGCATGGAGTCTGAGTACCCCACACCGGCGAGTCCTGCGCAGGTGACACAGGACGCTGTCGATTATTTGCTGGACAAGACCACTTTGTCACCCAGGGAGAGCCTCTCAATGCCAACCTCATCCCCCTCCACCAACACAAGACAGATGCCCCCCACCAAGAAGAAGTTGGGGACTCCTCTCAGACAAGGCAACACAGCTAAGAAGCACCAGAGGTCAAAGACGGCTATGGCCGCAGCCAAGCCCAGCTCTCCAAACATCAGATCCTTCTCGGAAGAGACTCTCAGGACCCTGGAGGGGGATGTGGTCTCCACGGCCCGGGAAGAGAAGCCTGAGCTGACCTCATGGGGTAGCAGCAAAGGGAGCCAGGGGGTCACCAGCCATTCCCCACTGCAGATCTCGCCTTTCCTGGCACAAGCTGTAACCCCCCAAGCCTTTGCTCCAGGCCCAGAAGCAACCGGGTTCTTCAGTCCAGAGGAGGAAGGCAGGACTCTGGTCAGGCAGGCGGCCGCAGAGACAGAGGACGAGACAAAGAGGAGGCCTTCCACGGAGGACAGCCAGGAGACGGCCACCTCCACCATCGTCACCACCACTGTGATCACTGCAGAGCAGGCACCGAGTAAGGCAGCTTTGGTGTTATTATTATTTTTAAATAATTTGCCTTATGGCATTATTTCAAGGGGAAGCACAGTGGGCTCCAGCATGATCATAACTGGCATTCGGGGTTGGCTAACATGGAGTGTCCTTCCAGGTCTTTGCAGCGTGAATTTCTACGAACCGGAGGGATACATCGACTCCACGGATTACCCGCCGCTACCGCGGAACCGCTTCCTGGAGTGCACCTACAACGTGACCGTCTACACTGGATACGGGGTGGAGCTGCAGGTAGGCAGAGTGGAGGGAACCCAGTTCAGGTCCCACAAGGGGAGATGGGTCAGGATTCCAGAATGGTGGCTCCAGCCAGATCTGTCCCGCAAGGTCCAGATTTTAAGGGATCAGAAAATTAGCCTTTCCCTTCCGCCTCCCCAAGTGAGTCATCATGCCAAGGAACGTTCATATGGATGAAGTGCCCAGCTTGCCCCGGCTCTTGGGGCAGCTACGTAGGGAAGGGGCCTGGACGTTTGGCGGTGGTTGGGATACTCTGATCAGTGGGGCTGAGGGCATAAGGGTTGGGTAGTCAGAACAACCTTTACTGGGCTTAGTGGGAAGAATTTCCCTGCGATTAGAGAGGGTCACTGTTATCGCTCCCTCCAGCTTAACGGATCAAGAAAGAAAAGGAGCTGGCTAAGCTGATTCCGGCCCCTGCTGGCGTGATCAATTTGTGTCCGCACCCCCGCCAGTCTCCAGCGGACCCCATGAACGTGACTCTGGAAGAAGCCGAAAGGGGACCCATAAGGGGACATAACATCCCCATAACATCCCACCCTAATGGGACTCAAACAGCACCACTACTAAAAAAATGCACATTGGAGCTCTGGGGCTCACCCCCTTCCTTCCTAGCCCAGTGGTGTGCACGATGCTAAGGGGTCAACATATGGCACACCACCCTCTAGCTGGCGTTCTCCATTTGCTGTTGCTTCGCCATAAGCAGCAGGCAAATCCCGTATGCATCTCATTTGGCAGTGTGAGGAGGGCTTTCTTTTGCCGAGACAGGTCCGAGGGCCGTGCCCGGATCCTGGTGCCCGAGTCTCAGAGTATGTTGCATATGGACAGCCAGACCTGATAGGCAACACTGCCCTCTGCTGAGCAAACCGGCATCCTGCATAAGCACCCACAACTGCCAGTCACATATGGCATTCGGGATATATGGCAACCCATGCTTCAGTCCACACTTTTGCAGGGCACAGAGTTAAACTTCTAGGCAAGGCATCTTCAGAATGTAGGGGCTCTTCTACAACACAGAGCCACAGGTTGGGGGTCCCCAGTGGTGGGCAAGAGAGAGCTCAGGGCTCAGCGGGGATGCAACTGCGCCAATCTCCTGGGCTGTCCCTCAGCATGACAACACTTTCTGGGGATTATCTTCCCGACCTGCAGGTGAAGAGCGTCAACCTGTCCGAGGGTGAAGTTCTCTCCATACGAGGTGTGGACAGCACTGAGCTAGTGGTCCTGGCTAACCAGACGCTCCTGGTGGAAGGCCAAGTGATCCGGAGCCCCACCAACACCATCTCAGTTTACTTCCGCACTTTCCAGGATGACGTGATTGGGACTTTCCAGCTCCACTATCAAGGTAGGGAGGCTTCTCGGGTCCCCTGTTGGTGCCACTGCAGAAAGTGCCCGCGGATCCCCTGAACTGCCAGCAAAGAAGGGAATGCAAAGGTCTGCACAGTGACTGCCCTGGGATTGTGGCTGGAGAATATTTTGTGCACCGTTAGGGCAGAAGTGCATTGCAGGGAGGAAGGGACACCAGCAAGGGTTGAGCGAACGCACTCTCCTGAGCAGGATTTCTGAGACTTGCAGCCTCCTAAACCCCCATCACTCCATCTCTCTTGCAGTCTTCATGCTGGGCTGCAGCTTTCCACGAAGACCAGACTTTGGGGAGGTCTCTGTCGCTGGCCTGCATTCCGGCGCTACGGCCCACTTCCATTGCCACCTGGGTTATGAGTTGGAAGGTCCCGAGTTCCTCACCTGCCTCAACGCCTCCAAGCCTCACTGGAGCAGCCCTGAGCCCTTCTGCTCAGGTAGGCAGAACTGAGTGCGGTGGAATTTGGGCACCGACTCCGACGGGTCATGTTTTGATCACTTTCCCCCTTGCTGCTCTCCGTTTGCAGCCCCCTGCGGTGGGACGGTGCACAACGCAACCATTGGCCGCATCCTGGCCCCGACACACCTGCCAAATTACACCGACGGCGTGACCTGCGTGTGGACAATCAGCGCCCCGGAAGGTCAGAAACTTCACCTGCACTTTGAGAGGCTGATGCTACGAGATAAGCAAAGGTGAGATTCACTGATGGCAAAAGGAAATACTGGGTCCCACAATGCCTACTGGGAAGTGCGTGCCCCGGCATTTCTGGCCTGCTGGTGTACAAAATGAAATGTAGTGCCAAGCTCAAAAAGCTGCACAGTCCTTGCATAACTGGTATCATTGATGGTGTTACTGGCATGTGCCAGGATGACCCGGACACGATAACTTCGGAGCAGTGCCCTTTTGGGCCAGGTCTAGGGTTGCCATAATTCTCTTCCACAAAATTGGGACAGGACCCTCTATCCCATGTGCCAATATGTGAACACAGTGCGCAAAAACTGGGATGTTTTTCAGGACATATGGCAACCCTAGCCAGGACCCACCACCGTCCTGATCTCTGATCCCCTATTAGGGCCAATTAGAGCGAGCAAATATTCATCACATTGTGTTCAAGTGTCCATCGAGAGCCTACACTGGCCCTATGTCTGATTTCTTCAACATAGACTACTCAGTCCTTAAATGGATTGGTGGACATCAACATTTGGATGGATGGATCTCATATCCATGTATTTTGCCATACACGAAGTAAATAAATAGGAGCAAGCAACAGTTCCTCTCCTTACCCAGCCACAAAAGCCAACTGGGAGAAGGGCTGGATGACCTCGGAGGGCCCTTCAAAGTTGAGCGCTCTGAAAACGTATCGCACGTGAGCCGCAGTTCATTATTTTAACAAGCTGCGCTTTTGCTCAACAGCCCATTAATTTGTTGCCCAAATCACCACCTCTCCTGCGCATAATCCTGGAGCCCCCGAAGCCTTCATTCATGGCCTGCGCAACGAACGTCTGGCCACAAAAGGCACGCTCCGCTTGTGCTTAAAAGAGCATTAAAAAACCCAGTCGAGTAAAAGGCAATAAAGCAACTTTATGGGCTACAGTGAAATTCAGGAGTATAACACCTGTTTACGGCCGCAGTAAACACGCAACGACGCAGCTGGCGAGAAACTTGCTGCCTGTGTGATTCTACCCCCCCCCTGCCAAATAATGTCTTCATGCACCTCCATGGAGCGGAGGTGGGAAGGAAGTCTATAAAGGGTGCTAAGCTGTCCACAGGGGAAGGAATTAAAGGGACCCCTTGTTTCTTAAAAGGGTTGACCCTGAAGGGGGGTAAGTGGCACTGAACAGCTCCAAGGGGCCCAATCTGATGGGATTCCTTTTCACAAGGAGACCCTGTTAGCCTGGGAAGGCCCCAGGGTTGGGTGAGCCGCCATCATTCTGCACAGCTAGGGTTGCCGTATGTCCTGGAAAACCAGGACGGGTATGCATTCCCATTCTGACAAGTTTGAGAGAGGTCCTGTGCCGGTTTTGCATGGCAAACCTATGCACCACAAGGGATGAGTGGAGTGGGTCACAGGTCCCCTGTGCTCCTGGGTGCCACTCCCTATGTCCCGCTTCCAAGGGCCACATAGCGGGGCTGCTCCTTCAACTGACTGCGCCTCCACCTTCCCACAGGATGGTCGTCTACGGCGGGGAGACGAACCGCTCCGCCGTCCTCTACCACTCCCATCAGAGTGAGGCTGTGCCTTTCGAGGGAGTGATCAGCGAAGGTTCCACCCTGCGGGTCGACTTCACCTCCGAGGACCCCAGCACTGACGCAGCCTTCAACATTCGGTTCGAAGGTAACTCTCCCTCTACGTCGTGCCGGGCTGTGGCGGCGACGCACGTTCTGCAGGGAGCAGTTTTGGTTCTGCTGAGCTCTGAGCATTGAACCAGTTAATCCAAGCACTGATTGTTACGACTGTGGCAGGAGTGCCAGGTTCTCGCCGCAGCGTGGGGATCTCGGTCTCGGATTTTCAGCCCCACCACATCACTTTTGGAAACGGGAATCTCAGCTGGCTCCACCATGGAACGCTCCATGCTTGGGCGCATGGGGAATCCTTGGACACATGGTACACACTGGCCTCCAGTGGCCACTTGTGTCAAGGGTGTGAGGACACTCCAGGCTGTCTTGACGCTGGCCTTGATCTGTCACACAGAGATAACCCCAAGCGGAATCCTGCTTCCAGGGATGCCCCCCCATCTCCACTGCCTTGGCACAGTCTCCGGATAATCCCAGCTCAGTCATCCTTAATAAGGCACAGTCTGCCAGTCCAGCCGGCATGAACAGTGCTGGAAAGCTTGTGGGGGATCAGCTGTTCTGAGAAGGGGGCGGTTGCTGTGTGGGGTGCCAGGCACTGAGTCTCCCCCTGTTATGAAGGACAAGGAGGCGGGCAGGACGTTCTCCAAGCACTTCTCCTCTGGACATGGGTCCTCTTGTCCTTCCTTGTTCTGCAGACCCCAATTCTTTAGTATAGCACATTCTGTTTCTGTACTCAGCGGTATATGAAGTGGGGATTGGGACCCCCGGGGGGGGGTCTCGACTTTAGGTCAGGGGGTTGCAAGAGGGTGAGATCTGCCATCTTGGAATCCGGTACTGGGCTTTCCTGGGAGTAAGTCTCATTCAACACGATGGGACTTACTTCTGAGTAGACATGGAGATCTGGCACATTGTGGTGATTTGACGGGGTCCCGGATAGATTTTTAAGTTTGAAGGGGGATCCCGAGCGGAAATGCCCGAGCACCACTGAAAGAAGGAGACCAAGAGAAACAAGATATGGAAGGAGTAGGGGTCAGCAGGGATGGGAGACCCCAAGGCTGGGTCCTGGAGACTTTCAGGCCCTGCTTGTGTAGTGCTTGTCTAGTCACTCCCTCTGAAGCCTGTGCAAGTAAGTGATGGAGAAACAGCTTCTTCTTGGCTGGACTCCCAACTTGGTTGCTCAATTACAGTTCCAAGCAGGGCTTTCTATTTCGGGCGTCATTATCACTGAGCTCCCCCTATGAAGTGACAGGAGGCAAGAGCTTTGAGTGATGGAGCCTGTCTGCAGACGACGGCCCTGCCTCTGCCCGAGACTCCCAGAGCTCGGTTCTAATTAGGACCGAGTGGGATGAGACAGTGCCTGGCCCGGGAAGGAAGATGGAGTGGCCTTGCAAAGGAGGGGACGTTAAGAGTTTTTCTCCCTGCTCCGTCAGTGGGGTCATACCCTGGGGTGCCCCCTCCATTCACAGCAAAGCATGGTTGAATCCAGAATAAGAATATTCCTAATTCAGGTGATCTCCTGGAAGTAGGGTTGCCATAATTCTCTTCCACAAAGTTGGGACAGAAGCCTCTGTTCCGTTTGCCAGTGTGTGAACACAATCCCCCCAAATCAGGATCTGCCCGTGTTTTTCGGGACATATGGCAACCCTACCTGGAGGCCAAGATTCGGGAATCGCAGAATTGGGGCAGATGTGCACCTCCCTGTCAAAAAGGTTTCTGATCTCGTTGTCTCTCCCCTCCCAGGCTTTGAGAAGGGGCACTGCTACGAGCCCTACATTCAGAATGGGAACTTCACCACCTCCGACCCCACCTACAACTTGGGGACAATCGTGGAGTTCTCCTGTGACCCTGGTCACTCCTTGGAGCAGGGGCCGGCCATCATCGAGTGCATCAATGTGCGGGACCCTTATTGGAACGACACGGAGCCACTGTGTAGGGGTGAGAACGGGGAGGGGGAAGAGGGCTGGATGCCGGAGAGGCTTGATCCCAGCAAGACCCAGCACTTAGCAGCCAGCAGGTCTCAGGTAGGGCAAAGTCTCCTACCTGAAGGGACCCGACTGGGCGACCAACAGCAGGTATTTATGGACCTTCTTCTTGTTCCTGGAAACAGATCAAGTCCCAGAGGTCCATATGGGGTGATGTGGAAGGTGAGACTCAGAACCCCTCTAGTTGGACGCTCCCAACCTTAAACAGGCCTCTCTTCTGGTTGCAGCAATGTGTGGGGGTGAGCTCTCCACTGCCGCAGGTGTCATCCTTTCCCCCAACTGGCCAGAGCCCTATGCCGAGGGGGAGGACTGTGTGTGGAGGATCCACGTGGGAGAGGAGAAGCGCATTTTCCTGGACATCCAGCTGTGAGTATTTCCAGGCTCACTAGTCTGACCTGCCATATCTTTGCCTGCACATCTCTACATGTATCGCAGACAAGCCTACGCACTAATAAAGAGTGGAATAAATCAATATCAGAGATCACGTGGATTCCCCGTGGAAGGAATCACCCTGGGGCCCTCAGTTGGCAAAGGTTAAGCCCTGGACACATCTGGACACATCTGCCTTCTTTGCTACTGCTGTTCACCGAGGGAGTTGGGGGGGGGGGGCTTCCTTCTGCCGAAAGCAGCTTTGTTGCTCAGGGAAAAGCCGATTCCACCATATTATTTACCACTCGGCAGCTTGCAAAGAGCTCGGTAAATACTAGCCATCCATCTCTTGCCTCCCTAAATCCACTGTGTCTCCTGCCACCGCCTGGCACCGAGCCAGGTTCTGGTTTCTAGAGAGAGGAGGCAGGTGGCAGTGATGCCCCGAATGGCCTTGGTGGGTCGGGAGTGAGTTGCCTTTGATGCCACTGGGTACCACGGGGAAGGCGACAAGGGTGCCATATCCCAGGAAGATCAAGCTCCCCTTCAGCTTTGTGGCGCTTGTGTCCAAGATAACGGGGTGGTGGATAGGATTTGTTCCTAACTCAATACAGCAAGTAGGGTCGAGCCTAGTCCATGGAAAACTCCATTTCTGCCCCCATTCCTATGATCCAAGGAATAGGCCCTATTCTGGCCATCGGGAAGGACCAAAGCTCAGGGCAGTGACATATTTGAGGTCTCAGGTTTGATCCCTCGGAGCTTACCCAGGTTAGATTGGCTTGTACCGTGGGAGACCCTCCCCACAACAAACCTCCCCCCCCCCCCATGACAACCTTCATAAAATCTGGGTTGAAAGAGAGGAGGGCTCACGTCTTTGGAAGGCAGTGCCCTCTGCTGGCAATCGGGATTTGGCAACGTTGAATTTGGGAACCCAAGATATTTGCTTCTGGCCCAGCTGCTCCTGTGCCTTTGAGCAGGTGGCAACATTTGTACGGATCATGTCCCTGATTTAGGGTTGCCATATGTCCCCGAAAAATGAGACTGTACCAATTTTTGAGGACTGAGTTCACATACTGGCAAGTTTGACAGAGGGTCCTATCTGGTTTTGTGGAAGAGAATTATGGCAACCCTACCCCCATCACACCATCTTCTAATGATGGTCCCCACCGATCTTCGTTCTTCTTTTGCAGCTTGAACCTGAGCAACAGTGACATCCTCACTGTCTACGACGGAGACGATATCAGCGCCCACATTTTGGGGCAGTACCTGGGCAGCATCGGGCCCCAGAAGCTCTACTCTTCCACGCCTGATGTTACCATCCAGTTCCACTCAGACCCTGCTGGGCTCATCTTCGGGAAGGGACAGGGCTTTGTCATGAACTACGTCGGTGGGTGGCGTGGGATGTCCAGGGGGTGGGCGAGTGAGTGACCTAACACCCCTGGCTTAGAGGCCACATACCACATACTCAGAGGCTACATGCCACACACTCAGATTGGTGCCCACCAACTTTCGAGCTTCACCGAAGTCTTCCTCTACCCCTCCTTGGTGGGCATTCATTGCAGCCCAAGGGCAAACCCTATTTGGTCTGTTGCCAACACTGTTTCTCAAGGGGATCTCCCTTTTGGCTGCAGAGGTGTCTCGGAACGACTCGTGTTCGGATCTGCCGGAAATCCAGAATGGTTGGAAAACCACGTCTCACACCGAACTTGTCCGAGAGGCCAAGATCACTTACCAGTGTGATCCGGGGTACGACATTGTCGGGAGCGACACCCTCACTTGCCAGTGGGACCTCAGCTGGAGCAGTGACCTCCCTTTCTGCGAGAAAAGTACGGGCCTCATGTTGTTCTCCATTGCGGTCTTCCTCGGCTCCGTCACACACTTTTGGGTTTGCTCAGTTCTTGTGGGTCCCGGTCCAACAGGAGCCTGAGACACAGGATTAAAACAGGCTGTTCTTCCCACACCCTTTGATCCCCAAGCTATAAGATGCAGGGTTGTCGGATGTAAGAAACTGCCTTCTCCATTTCTTGATGGTCCTTTTCCTTCTCTACCCTAGTTATGTACTGCACGGATCCTGGGGAGGTGGAACACTCCACCCGCCTGATCTCGGACCCGGTGCTGTTGGTTGGCACCACCATCCAGTACACTTGCAACCCAGGCTTTGTGCTCGAAGGAAGCTCCCTCCTCACCTGCTACAGCCGGGAAACAGGGACGCCCATCTGGACCTCCAGGCTCCCCCACTGCGTGTGTAAGTGGGACACTTCCCTCCTTTCAGTCCCAAAGGCTCTGACCCCAGCCACCCCCTTCACTCCTAGCATCACCTCCAGGAATGGTTGGGGAGGACCCCATCTGAAGCTACAGAGCCAGCAGTAGGAATCCATGTATTCATGAGTGACCCCGGCTGTCGGGCTTTGAAACAGCAGGTGGATTGAGGGCATGTCCCTGTGTCCGCAGTGGATGCTGCGGTTATAAGCCCCGCTGGCCATGCCTGGCAGGTGACCCTCCAGCAGTTCACCAGGTGTGTTTCTTTCCAGCTGAGGAGTCCCTGGCTTGTGACAACCCAGGCTTGCCGGAGAATGGCTATCAGATCCTGTACAAGCGTCTCTACCTGCCTGGCGAGTCCCTGACCTTTATGTGCTACGAAGGCTTTGAGCTCATCGGAGAAGTCACCATCAAGTGCATTTTGGGGCAGCCGTCCCGCTGGAGTGGACCACTCCCCATTTGCAAAGGTGATGACCTCTCCTGGAAGGAGAGCCTGAACTGTCTGTCTCCTTCCTTCCTTCCTCCCTCCCTCCCCTCCTCCCTCAGCCTCCGAGGAGCCTGAACTTATATACTTATGCTAAAATCCTGAAGACACTTTCCTGAGAGTAAGGCCCATTGAACTCAATGGGACTGATTTTTGAGTGGATATGGTTAAGATTGTTCTCAATCTTTCTTTCTTCTTTCCTTCCTCCCTCCCTCCCTTCTTTCCTTCAGCCAGCCTCTGACGAGCCTGAACTTACTTATGCTAAAATCCTGATGACACTTTCCTGAGAGTAAGGCCCATTGAACTCAATGGGACTGATTTTTGAGTGGATATGGTTAAGATTGTTCTCAATCTTTCTTTCTTCTTTCCTTCCTCCCTCCCTCCCTTCTTTCCTTCAGCCAGCCTCTGACGAGCCTGAACTTACTCACTTATGCTAAAATCCTGATGACACTTTCCTGGGAGTAAGGCCCATTGAACTCAATGGGACTGATTTTTGAGTAGATATGGTTAAGATTGTTCTCAATCTTCCTTCCTTCCGCCAGCCTCAGACAAGCCTGAACTTATTTACTTATGCTACAATCCTGAAGACACTTTCCTGGGACTAAGGCCCATTGAACACAATGGGACTTACATTTGAGTAGGCATGGTTAGGATTGTTCTCAGTCTTCCTTCCTTCCTCCTTCCCTCCCTTTGGTCAAGCTCAGACAAACCTTTCTTTTGTCTCCTTCCTTCTTTTCTGTCTCCTTCCTTCTTTCCTTTCTTCGGCCAGCCTCACGTTAACCCTCTGCTCTTCTCTTCCAGTGAACCAGGACAGCTTCGAACATGCCTTAGAAGGTGAGCAAAATGTCGCCATGTGCATCCCCTCCTCTCTCTCGGAGTGAAGACCTCCTTGGGCAACGCAGCCCTGATTTGGTGCCCAGAGATGGAAAGGCCTTGGCATTGCCTGGGCAATGTGTTGGCTTCACTCACACAGAGATGCATGCTTACAAGGGGCTGATTCTACCAAGGGCAAGATTCTGGAGCAGTGAGGAGGGGTGAGGCCCGAGGGACTGAGACTTCCCCATGAGAGAGGGTCTGGCCACGGCTCCTGGCGGCCTGCAAGGGGGGGGGCAGAATGTTCTGGAGGTGACCCCCTCTCTTCTTTCCAGTGGCAGAAGCTGCATCGGAGACAGCGTTGGAAGGGGGCAGCATGGCCTTGGCAGTCTTTATCCCAGTTCTTATTGTCTCCCTTCTGCTGGGGGGCGCCTATGTCTACATCACCAGGTAGGACGTTGCTGCCTCCTGCTCCTGCAGCACCTGCTGGCCAGGAGTGGATTCCTCCTGCGCACCACTGAGCTGCTGGACCTCGTAGGCAGAGCTTTGGTTTCCCTTCCTTTTCCAGGTGCCGTTACTCCTCCATTCTGCGGCTGCCCCTCATGTACGCGCATCCGTACAGCCAGATCACGGTGGAGACCGAGTTCGATAATCCGGTTTACGAGACGGGGGTGAGGATGACTTCCTTGAGTTCCTCTTGGGGAACAGCTCTTGCGTGGGGACGTAGAATAGTGTGGCCCTTGGAAGCCACAGCCCGTGCCAGTTGGGCACCATAAGAGACCCAGCTTCCCCATTCTAACATGCATGTAACATCGTGAAATCGTTCAGGGCATCTCATAAACTCTGCATGTGGCAGATCTCCAAAAAGCAGTCACTGTAGAAAGTCCCCAGCCAGTCTCTGGGTTCAGGAGTATCTCTCCTTCCTAGTCCAAGGGAGCCTTTGGGGGTATCTGGGGCGGGGGGAGCAGCCACAGCCACTGACCCCATTATTTCTCCCTCTTCAGGAAACACGTGAATATGAAGTGTCCATCTAGAGCTCTGCCCTCCTCCTCCAGCGATGACATCCCATGGTGGAGCCTGGCTGCAGCTCAGCCCTGCTGTCCCTTGTCCTGCTACTTCCAACCAAGAGTGTCGCCACCGATCCCTTCCCCACCATCCACCTGACTCCAGTCCGTCCGGGCACCATGGATGGGCACTGCTTGTGGGGCTGGGTGGCTGGCCACGCGGCCCACTCCTCCAACTCAGTTCTGCAGCCTCTTGGACGGCAGCGCCACCGGGAAGGCACCATCGGGGTTTGTTCTTGAAATATCACTGACAGATCGACGGGAGGCCTGTGCCCCCTTTTTGTAGACAAGGATGCCCTTGAGTTGGCAGCTGATGAATTTGGTTCTATGCTCACCCCGCTGGCAATTGCAGGAGGAGGATGCCATGCCAAGGCGGTTTGGTGAAGCCCAACCGCTGGAGGACTGGGGTGGGGTGGGGGAGGAGAAACAGTGCCCAAACCCAGACAAATGTGCCATGTTTCCTTTGTCCCCCTTGTCATGCCCCCCTTGATAGCAGTGATGGTTGGGGGAGGAGGTGTAGAGGTGAACATTTCTGGAAGGTTGTGGGAGGGGGGACGGAGATCCAACGGCCTTGTGTGGATTCTATTCCCAGCTGGTCTGAATTCTGAGCTGGGTGCCACTGGGAGACGTCCAGCTGACCACTGGGGTCCAAGACTAAGTGAGGACTGTGTCGACACACTTGGAGGAGGACTGTGTCGGAGATGGTGCCCGAGATCTGTGAACCGGGAAGAGAGTGAGCAGTGCATGCGCGCCTGATGTGGATGTGCATCTTCTGAGCCCAGAGGTGTCTCTGACTCCTCTACCAGATGAAGACCAGGGCAGTGGGTCACCCTGGCCATCACCTCACCACAGTCTGCTGCAGCTCTCAAACTGGGGGCATAAAAAGGGCACACCCTGCATTTTCAAACCTCCTCGTGAGGAGGTCACAAAAACAAACTCTCCTAGCATTGCAGCGCTCCATCCAGATTTGCACTGTGGAAGTTGGCATTTTTTAAAAAAATAATAAGCATTAAACATGGGATCCTGTCTGGCCCAGTGAACTGGAACAGTTCAGGTGAACTGGACCGTTGGAGACACCAGCGTCACCTGGATCGGTGCCCCCACCACCCTCAGCAGCTGCTTCTTTTTACACGGGATTTTGGGCAGCTCCAATGTGGAAATTCAAGCGCATCGTGCATTTTTTTTAAAGTCAGAAAGGGCAAGAAACTCTGAAAGAGATGTTGTTTCCTCTCTTGGAAAGGTTGATCCCACCCCAGACGCTTCCCGATCCAACCGGTTCCTGTTGATGGACAAACTGGAGGGGCGGACGACGAACGGACAAACGTCTCCGCGGGCGCCTCTACTCCTGTCTTTGTGACTCTGGTGAAATTGTAACCATGATGATGTTTTCTAAGCGTCCGTTTAGTTTTAGAAACTAAAGGTTGTGCATCTCTGCGGTTGTCGAGAGTCGGGCGTTCAAGTTTGTTTATTTATTTTTTGTTTAAAAGTACAGGGGATAAAAAAAAAACACGGACTGCGTCTTGGTGGTTTGTGATGTTGAGACCAACACAGAACGGGAGGTGGGAGGTGTGCCAATGCTGGGCAGTGCCACATGCTGCCCTCTGTCCTGGCAAGCCTCTTTTTATAAGACTGACCAGATCCAGGAGTTTTGGAGTGACCCTTCTGTGTAGGAAGTCCCCAAAGTCCCCAAAGGGCACTATATTTTTAAAATACCATATGACATGTTGTGCAGACGGTGCCAGCGATTTGGCCAGTGGGGAATCTGGCCGTGGCACATCTGTGGCAAGTGGGCCACCCACACATCTTTTCGCCAGCCTTGGGGTTGTTGGCTGATAGGCAACAAATTGGCACCTGCATGTTGGCCTTCTAGAAGAAGTGTGACCAAATCTGGCTACGTGGAGTGTCCCCTAAAAGAAGTGTGACCAAATCTGGCTACGTGGGGTGTCCCCTAAAAGAAGTGTGACCAAATCTGGCTACGTGGAGTGTCCCCTAAAAGAAGTGTGACCAAATCTGGCTACGTGGGGTGTCCCCTAAAAGAAGTGTGACCAAATCTGGCTATGTGGGGCATCCCTAAAAAATTCCATTTCCTGTACGCACGGGATCTTCCATATATTACTTCTCTAGAGTAATACAGACTCAAGTAACACAGGGACTTATTAAAAGATTATGACACTCTTGTGCACTTGACCTAACGTTTCTGTGTATCATCAACAGCTGCTCTCCCCATTCACCGGTTTTTGCACACTTGTGTAAAACACAACTATAAAAAACACTTTGTGGGGTAGCGCCAAGGCCCACCTAACCTAGTTTTGGTTCCAAGAGTGGCCAACAAGATGCCTCAAAGGAGCATGGAGACCACAGCCGTCCTCTGCTGTTTCAAGCTCTGTGGCCTGGTTGTAGGTGACGAGTGTCACTAAACACGGAAGTTGCACACTTGGCTTTCAGGGTTCACGGCTGCACTTGTCTGACCTGTGGCTTTCCCTATCAGTGTCGGGTGCGATGCTAGTTCGCCTCCTCGGGGTGCACCCCGGATAACAAGAAAGTGTGCACCAAACGACTAGCAACTATTGGCAGCCAGACTACACTGAATGGCAGTTGGCGATAGTCAGAGCCGGACATCTGTGTGGAATTCCTGGCTCTCAAAATATATGGCAGGAACATTAATACCTGGTTTACCATAAGTCCAGTTCTTTGCCATACACTAAATAAATAAATAAATAAATCAGGGTGGGATCAATTCCACGCCCCACTAATCTGCCCGGTTGAAAATGAAAGGGTTAAGAGGAGGTTGTGATCACCCTCTGGGTGACCCATCTTGTGCCCACAGAGAAGCACTGGGGGCTCAGTCACTCACTAGTCACATCAGTGCCCTTGGAGATGTCCGTGAACCTGTACCCAGCACCATCAATGCGTTGGGTTTCCTACACATGCGGCTGCAGTTCCTTCAAGAGTACTGGCAGCCTGACGACAAGTCAAGACCTGTGAAGAAGAGCCCTGTGGCCCCATTCAACCCGAAATGTTCCTGGGCAAAAACGCAACTCTAGAACCCAGCCCAGATTCCTGCCCTGCCTCACCCACTCCATTGCATATGGTGTTCTATGGCTGCAATTCCATTTCAGGGCTCCTGGACCTTTAACAATGTCAAAGAGGGAATTTCAGTACTGACTCAGCTGTGCCAACAGGGCACATGCCGCATCCTGCTATTGGGGGGCACTACGGAGACCTCATCAAGAGAAGGGAATGTCCATCTCCTTACCTTGGAGCCATATGCCCTTACGCGGGTGCTGGAAAGTGACCGTGCACTTCTTCTTGGTGGGACCAAGCAGGCTCTTCCCTTGAGGGTCCTGATCTGTGTGTGAGTCAGGGCCCAGGTTGGGGCACTTCATCCCGCGTCTCTCCATCTGGCTCCCACTCAGAACTGCTGCCAGTTGTGCCAGGCTGGATGGGGCATACAGAGGGTCCCTCTCTTGTAATCAGACCCAGGGCTGCTGGCAGGTCAGCTGGCACCCATCGTGGCACCCAGCATGGCATAGAGGCCATGGCAAGAGTGTGGGTGACTGTCCCTGGCACAGAGGAAAGGGAGGGGGTTTTTCCAGAACTGGGTCAAGGTCTGTACTGAAGGGCTGGCCAGGCAAGGAGCTGCTTGCCCCGACTGGGAAAAGTGGGCCCAAGAGTCCAGGGTGTCAGATGTCATAAGCACAAAAAGAGGACAGGGTCCCCCAGAAATGTAGGACACACAATAAAAATGGAGGACGAGACAAAATTTGACACTATATTGGCTATTATTAAATTTATAAAACTATGCATTCCAAAAAGGCCGCATGCTGCCTGCTCACAAAGAAAAGGAGGACAAGGAAGAATTTTTTCCAGGACATAAGGCTGGAAAAGAGGACATGTACTGGGAAAAGAGGACAGAAAATCACAATGGGCACCACCCATCCCCCAAAGCCTTCCAGGAGATGCCCTCGGGAGGCCAAGAGCATCATTCTAACCATGTTTACTCCAAAGAAAGCCCCATTGTGTTCTGTGGCTCTTACTCCCAGGAAATTGTCTTTGGGATTGCAGCCTAAGTTACTTACAGCACCATCCTAATCATGTCTACTCCAAAGAAAGCCCCATTGTGTTCAATGGGTCTTACTCCCAGGAAAGTGTCTTTAGGATTGCATCCTAATCACATCTTCCTGGGAGTAAGTACTATTGAACTAAATGGGATTTCCTTAGGATTGTGGCAGAGCACTCTGCACATGCCCAGAAACACTCTTCTCCAGGACCTTCCAGGCTGGAGAAGGGGTGATGCTCTCTGCTTCACCCTCCTCACTACAGGGCTGGGGTCTCCAGAGACAGAACCTTGCAGGGCTGGAGGGGGGAGGACAAGAGAGCCCCTGAGCATGGGCAGAGCGCTTTTTGCGCCCCCTCCTTCTCTGCCTCCGTAGGGACCTCGCCAAGCCATCCCTCCATCCGCAGCAGGAGCGCAGCCATCCCTCCAGCTGGGGCTGGGCCGGTGGGGTGGGGGGGCTGCTGCCTGCCTGCCTGGCGGCCCCTCCCGCTCCTCCACCGGGCTGGCTGCTGGGATTTGTGGTCGGAGCTGGAGCTGGAACTGGAGATCCGCGCATCGCCCGGGCAGCAGGTTGGTGGGTGTCTGGATCGGGGTCCAGGCTGGGGGCTGCGGGGTTGGGCTGGGCTCGGTGGGGTTGGGCTGGGTTCAGTGGGGTTGGGCTGGGTGCAGTAGAGTTGGGCTGGGTGCTGCTCTGGAGACCCTCCACCGGCCAGCCGGCCAAGGAGGCACCGCCCGGGGATGCTGCGGTGGGGATGCTCTTGGAAGGTTGGGGTAGGGAGAGCGCTCTGCACACGCTCAGAGGCACTGATGTTTGGTGGGATCCCTTTGGTGATGCATTACTTGGAGGGTAGCCCCCCAACCCTCTGTACATGCTCAGAGGCACTCTTGCTCCTTCTGGCCAGCCTGAGTAATGGGCCCCCTGATTTGGGGGAGTGGGTGGTTCCTATGGCCAGGGGTGCCAGGGAGGTTCCTCCAGCATTGCCTGGCTGGGTCTGGATCCCTTCCAAGGCTCCAGGAAGTCTGCCACCTTCCCTGGCCTGGGAGACTCCCTGGAGGCTGCCAAGAGATTTCCTTGAGAGCAGGGGGGGCCCTGCAGAAGAGGATTCTCCTCCCCCCCCCCAACAACACACACCCAGGAGACACCCTCGGGTGGCACTTGGCAGCTGCTGCACCCACTCATTACATAACATCCCCGGCTGTTGCCTGGAGGATCTGTGTGGCCTCTTCTTCCTCCTCCTCCTCCTCCTCCTTGCCCTGCCTGGTGCGCCACTCTGGTGCTGCCACGGTTGGAGCATCGATTTGTTGTTTTCTGCTTGGCATGATGGCTCTGTTGTCCATGCAGATGGGCTGGAGCCGCCGCTGGGCACCCACCCTGGCAAGGCCGCAAGCCCAAAAGGCACCGGCAGCTTTCCACCAGATGTTGGGATGACCAATGTGGGGTGCTTAATGGGCAGAGAAGGGGCTCTCAGGAACCAGGCCAAGGGCCAAAAGGATCCCACCTGGGGGCTGGATTCCCAAAGAGGGTGAGCACCCCAAACTGAATCAAGCCCAGAGGCGACACTGTGCCTAAATCTAAACCCAAAAGGAACGGTCTGCCTCCAGCCCAACAGGCGCACAGGCCTGACCCCGGGGGCGGGGCAGGTGGCATCAGGAGGTGCCATCTAACAGCAGGTGGCTTCAGCTTGCCAGTTCCAAAATAACAGGCCGGACATAGCACCGGAAGTGAATGCAGCTGGGGCTGTTTTGGTAGATGGAGGGACACGCACGGCAAGAGTGGCGCTGGCCTTCCTCACCCACCACCCATCTTTGTTTTTGTTCCAGGACCTCCAGTGGATTGACATTGATTCCTCGAGGGTTCGGACTGGGTGCTTGCTGTTTCTGTTTGGGACTGGCAAAAGGGGGCGATGCTGCTAAAGGGAAACTCTGCCTTGCCTGTCACAGTGCCCCCTAAGTGAACCTTGCACAGGATATGTTTCCGGAAGCCCCGCTGAGGGCGGCAACGCTTGATGGCCTGAAACCAGCTTGAATGTGCAGTGCTGAGTGGCTTCCCTATTTGTGCTCCAGGCCCAGCAATGCTCAGGATGGGCTTAACGCCCTGGATGTTTTTGCCATGTGACTGGGTGACAGCGTAAAAACATGGTGGTGTTTCCTTCAATGCTGCGCTACCGACAATCCTGCCACTGTGCTGCCATGGCTGACCTCTCACACCTTGTCTCTGTTAACCAGCTTGGCATGCTTGTTTGTGGGGAGCCCAAGGACTAAACCCCCCCCCCCCTCTGCTCTGTGTGCCTGAGCATTGCCAGGATGTCCCTGGAGTGGCTGATGAGCTGGAGTGGGTTGCTGGACGGGCTGCGGGATTTCATTGGCACAGGGATCCAGTCTGTGCGGGACTGTGACACCACAGCGCTTGGCACGGTGGCCTTTCTCCTGGCTATGTTTGTGTGGTACTGCTACCATGTCGGGCGAGAGCAGCCTCGGTCATATGTCATGGTGAACGCGCTCATCCAGGGTGTTGACGGCAGCGGGCTGCAGAATGGCTATACCCACTGCCACTCCCCGGACTGCGTACGCTGCGCCCACAGCGACGGCCTGAACCAGAAGCTCTACCACAACCTTCAGGAGTATGCCAAGCGCTACTCTTGGTCAGGGATGGGGCGCATTCACAAGGGCATTCGGGAGCAGGGCCGCTACCTCAACGGCCGCCCCTCCATCCAGAAGCCGGAGGTATTTTTCCTGCCTGACCTGCCTACCACCCCCTACTTCTCTCGGGATGCCCAGAAGCATGACGTGGAGCTCCTGGAGCACAACTACCAGACCATCCTGGGCGAGTTTGAGATGCTCTACAGGGCCTTCTCCAACTGCAGTCTGCCCCAGGGTTGGAAGGTCAACAGCACACCCAGCGGAGAGTGGCTGACCTTCTACCTGGTCAACCAGGGGACGGTGGTGCCCCGGAACTGCCGAAAATGCCCCCGGACATACCGCCTGCTAGGTAGCCTACGCACCTGCGTGGGCAACAACGTCTTTGGCAATGCCTGTATCTCCGTCCTCATGCCTGGCACTGTCATCACAGAGCACTATGGCCCCACCAACATTCGCATCCGCTGCCACCTGGGTATGTGTCTCCTCAAATGTTTTGTCCCAGGGCTGCTTTGTGACTCCAGAAGGGGGGGTTTGTAGTTGGCCAAGAGTTCAGGGAGGGGATAAGAATTCAAGGAAATGGTCTCTGAACCGTCAGCTGATGGAGAGCAGTGTGGGTGAGGGGGCTGTTGACTTGGAGCACAATCCTAACCGTGGCTACTCAAAAGTAGGCCCCATTGTGTTCAATGGGTCTTACTCCCAGGAAAGTGTCTTTAGGATTGCGGCCTTAGTGCTGTTTGTGGGACTTCTTGTGAGCTGGCACCTCTCATGGCACCATCCCCCCCAACCTGAGTCCGGCTGCAGCTCCTTGCACTGACCTTGCTGGGTCAAATGAAAGCCTTTTGTAGGTCACGAGGGACCCCGAGTGGGCCACCCTCTCTTTGCTGGATTTGTAGAGTGGCTCCTCAAGCCTGGCGGCCCCCCTCAGAGCCTAACCCCACCGGCGGCTTCCCAGGAGGGCTGGCCCTTCACTGGTCCCTCTAGCCCCCTTGGCTATCTCCACGAGAGGGTGGCGGCGGCAACTCCGCCAGGTCCCTCCACCGCCTGTGACGTTCGCTTGGGAGTCATTGGCATGGCCGGCACGGTCCAGCTTGCACAGCCAGGCTGCCATAGCAACCACCGAGGAGGCTCGTTGGCGTGCAGGCGGCGGACGGCTGGACGTGTCGCGACGGAGACCTGGATGGCTACAGGCCCTTGAAATGCCCTTACTGGCCGGGGGCGGGGGGGCTGTCTTGCCCGACCCCAGGCACATGACTGGGCTTGGAAGGAGGCCCGTTGGCCCTGCCTGCACTCTTGCCAAGGCTGCTTCCTCTGCGTGGCAGGGGCTGGAGCCAGACTGTGCCGGCAAAGGCCACTTCTGGGCAGCAGGTTGGACCTGTTGCGTCGGAAGGCGCTGGCGGAAATCAGCAAGTCGGCCTGGCTCCTCTTCCTCCTCTCACAATCCTGCCTTCTTTCAGGTTTGAAGACCCCCAGCAGTTGTGAGCTGGTGGTGGGAGGAGAGCCCCAATGCTGGGCTGAGGGACGGTGCCTGCTCTTTGACGACTCCTTCCTGCACACGGCTTACCATGGAGGCAAGTCTTCCCCCACCCCAGTCCTACTGCATGATGACCCTCCCCTAAGCGCGGCCCCCGCTGGAGGTATATACCTCAAAAGGTCTATACCAAAGGGGATCCTTTGGTATAATCGGCCTCCACCCCACTCTCTGCTTTTCTTCCTGCAGGTTCTCCCGAGGAAGGCCCCCGCGCCATCTTCATGGTGGACCTGTGGCACCCGAACGTGGCTGCAGCCGAGCGCCAAGCCCTGGATTTCATTTTTGCTCCTGGACGATGACACACCGTTCTTGCCACAGCAGGCCAGAGGCAGGCGGGCGGCCCAGAGAACGGCCAGGCCCATGGTGCGCCTCCGTTGCTGAACTTGCTTGCCTCGGTGCGTAGACGCACAGACGGTGTGGGGCTCGCTCCTCGCACCTGCCCTTTGTACATGGCAGCGTCCACCTCCACTCCCCCTGCAGTCTCTCTTCTTGTCCTAAGCTTGGGAGGGAGGGGCCTCGTCCCCCATCTTGCCCCCCAACTCCGCACAGTTCCACTGTCGTGTGTGTCCTGTATCTGTGTTTTGCGGTGTCCAGAACTTAGAAACCGGTGCCCCCTTCCCAGGGCAGCACCGTCCTTGTTGTTGGTGAATGTCCAGCAATTCCTGTGGCCATCCTTTAAGTCAAGACACCCTCCTGGCCCACCAAATGCAGGCAAGTGGGAGGAGAAGGGCAGGCTGGTCCAGTTGGGACCCTGTTTGAAAGACAGAGGCAGCGTGGAGGAGACCCTGTCCCTATGGGGCAGAGCAAGTGTCGTGCAGCCGGCCTGGGGGCCAGAGCTGGGGCCCTTTTCTCAAGCTTTGCATTGGCTCGCTTTGTGCCTTCCTTCTCATTTTGTTGGCTCTCGCACCATTTTTCCACTCTTGGATCCAGGCAAGCTCTAGCACCAGCAGTGCTTACTAGGGGGAAAGGGCAGCAATGGGTGGTCTGTACCTTGGACCAGGAGGAAGGGCCGTGGGGTGGCCAGATTCACACGAAGACGCCTGCCTAGAGTTCCTGGAGGTAGCCGGAGTTTGGAACAAGGCTTGAACTTCCAGCTCCAGCACCAAAGGTTTGTGTGTCACAATCTTGGGGAGATCTCAGAGATGGCAATTCATGATTCCTTTGACACCCCCACCTGACCGATCGGCTGGAAAGAGTCCTGCAAAACAGGCCAGGTGGCTGAGAGATGTTTGCGCCAGTGACAACCAAGGCTGTAGAATAAAACACCTGTGCTGAACCATGTGGCTATGTGTGAGGATGTGGGGTCAGTATGGGGGGCAGCTGGTGCGTAGCAAACCCAAGAAGAGGCAGAGCAGCTCCTGAAAATTCGGGGGGGGGGGGGGCAGAATGGATGGAACAACTCCCAGCCCCATTTCCCCTGCAAGCAGGTAGCAGCTCGAATGCAGTGGTTCATTCTGCAGGATCTTTCCACCTGTGCTAGCCTGGAGAGCAGGAGGGAAGTGCCCAAGCTCCCCACTCCCACCTTCCACTGTTGAACGTGGTCCTCAGGTGCCTGTGGTCTGACATGGTCTGGGATTTGTTGGGGGGATGTGCACCCCCTGCCTCGGTGTACAGTGCCCAGGGCTGTGGCAGGCACAGCGGGTGTTTTGATTTCCTGCCTCTATTGCTGTACAAACAGCCTAGCCTGCTCTGAAAAGCAGTGCCGCCCACGAGCTCGCAGTTTCCTCCATCGCTTTGGATGGAGTTTCCTCCATCCCTTTCCCTCCAAGGAAATCCCTTTGCTGGTGAGGGGGGGGGGGGAGACAGCCAGCTTTCTGCAGTATATATGCGGTCTTTACCCTTCCCCCCCATACGCTGGCCCAACAAAGACAACTCCAGCAAGGCCTGAGCTGGCACCTTTATTGTTCGGGAGCTTGCAGGCTGTTGAGGAGGAGGCAAACCCCTCCCTTTCCCACATCTGACGCAATGGGGAGGAGGGGGAGGCGAGGAGTGCACTAAGCCTTCTGGGCCCATGAGCCAGGTGCCGCACATAGGACTGCCGCCAGCGTGTGTAGCCCTGCAAGTCCATGCCTGCCTCCCATCAGGCAGAAGAACTGAGAAAAGGATGAGGGGCTCTCCTGTCCACCTTCCAAAGATGGAGGGCGAAGGAGAAGCACCCCCTTTCTTTGGCAAGAGCTGCTAAAAGCTGTGTCCATATACTGGGGGGTGTCCTTCACTGTACCCACTCGGGAAGCTGAAAGCCATCCACTCTGGAATAAAACCCCCAAACTGCACCCAGCCCATTAAAAAGGGGGGCTTCTGCAAACCCTACACAAGTGTCACACGGCCCTGGCTCACAGAAGGTTGACTCCGTGCTTCAGCAGCTTCTGCTTGGCCTTGCCTGGCAAGCCGAAGGCACTGTCCTGAGGGTTGGGCGCGCCCGAGTTGCGGGGTGAAGAGCCCACCTGCTGGAAGTAGGTCTCGTGGATGGCACTGCGGCAGGCGTACACGGCGGAGGAGGCGTTTCTGCGGGGTCATAAAACAGGTTGTGTTGGGGGTGGGAGATCCAGGGCAGGAGAGGGCCTCTGTATCTGGCCTCCCTCCGTGGCCAGGCACAGCCCCATTGCTCTCTGCTGGTCTGACCCAGAGTGGGGAAAAGTCTGCGCAGGCAGATGGCAGCCCAGAAGGTGGACCAGAGCGTTTTGCCCACTCACCTGATGGTAATCTCAGAAACTGTAGGCAGCTCAGCAAAGTCTGCGTGTATCAGGCCAGCCGCTCTTAGGAAGGCCTGATCCTGGGGGACGGAGGCTGGCAGCAGATTGGCTGGGGGGACAGATTGGGACAGCTGTGAGTGAGAGAAGGACTGCTGGGGTAGTGACAGAGAGGCAGCAGGCACCCTCACCAAACACCCACAACCCCTGTGAATGTGGAGGGAGGCCAAGGATCAAGTGGTTTGCATCTCTGCAGCTCGCAAGCTGGTTCAAGATGTGCCCTCCCCAAAGAGCAGCATGACTCCCATCAGGATTCTCCCCCTCCCCTACAGTGGCACTTACTGGTGAGCACATGCTGGATTGAGTCATAGTAGGCAAAGCCATAGGTGGCCTTAGTTGAGGAGAGGCTGACTTTTGGGAGGGTCTCCTTTAAGTGGACTTCCAAACCATTCAGAGAGGCCAAACTGCTGTGGTACTGGGCATGGGGGGAGAGGCATTTGGATACGTTGGTATGAAGAACCACCAGGTGCATCACACCTCCACAGGACAGAAAACCTGAATGATATGGATACAACCCTTCCCATTCAAGTGTTTTACATGGCAAGACAAGGTTAGGGACAGCTCCTGCTTGGGGGGGGGGGGCTCACCCCCTCTAGGTTTGAGCCACAGGTCTGGGACCACAGATCCTAGTGTCCCATGTTTTCCCAAGCACTTAGCACCGTGTTCTAGGTGCCCAGCCCATTATGTCTTGCCAGAGGCAGGCTCGGTTGGCTGAGGCTATAAGCACCTCTGGGGTTCTCTCCTGTCGGAAGCCCCTGAAGGAGCAATCGAGCCTTGAACTCCCCTCCAAGACTTCATGCTCAGTTCTTGGGGCAAAACCCGTCAAGCCCCAGGCCTCCAGATGCCCGACTCTTGTTGCTCCCCACCAGGACACCCCCTAGCACAACTGCCTTCAGGAGAAACCTGCTGCTTGGAATTCAGCCTGGGCAACTAGTGAGAAGGTGCGAGTTGATGCGTCCAAGCTCCGGCTGCTGCACCATGCAACGTACTGGAGCAGCCCACAAAAGGGGCACAGAGAGCAGGGTCTCTCACCACATCCTCGACGGAGCTCCTCTCTGTGGCAAACGGTTGCTCGGCCAGGAGGGCTAGGACCACACCTCGAACATGGTGGACATACAAGACCTTCCTCTCCAAGGCGCCTCCACCACTCCGTCCGTTGATCGTTCCTGAGGATTGACCATCTTCTTCACTGACCGGGCTTCCTGGAAACCTGAGGCAGGCAGGGAGAAGTTTTCTTCCCTGACAAGTCCCAACACCACCACCATCAACAGCAAAATTCACCTCCCATCCTTATCACACAGATAAGGAAACACCAAATGTGAATCATCTGCTGGATTCAGATTAATAAAGGGAAGGAGGTGGGGGCTGCTTGGCACATGGCACTGATGCCTCTGGGGCACAGACTCCTGCAGGGTGCTGCTGGCACCACGCGGGGTGTGGAGGCATTGCTTGGCAGAAGTCAAGCTGGGCGTGAGATGGATTATCTACCTATCTATCTACAGTATTTATATACTGCTTTTAACTGAAAAGTTCTCACCCATGTTGAGAGAGAAAGGAGGTATGAAATCTGGGCTGGCAATGGTATAAAACTCCACGGGGGCAAAACATGCCCCCAGCCCCAGCTCCTCTTACCTAGTCATCCACTCCACAGGGAAGTCCCGGAGGGTGGCTGCTTCCTCTTCGGAGAGATAAACAGGGGTGATGTGCACGCCGGGAGGCAATGGGAAGGTTGCAGAGAGTGGTAGAGGGCTTCCTAGGGTGAGGAATAACAATATAGGAAATTGCCAGGTTGCCCTTACCTGTGGCAAAGGCTCCAGAGGGTTTGCTCTGCCATTTGCTGTTGGTGTTAGAACTCCTTTACTAGGGTGTGAGTCTCTTTACTACACTGCTCCACCCCTGCCTCCACAGACCCTCCTCCACTTACCCTGAGTATGTAGCAAATCTTTGGTTTCTGGCAGGCCCTGAAATGAAGAAGGCGGGTAAGTCAAACTGAGTCTTGCAACTTCTCCAGATTAGAATCATAGAATCATAGAGTTGGAAGGGACCTAGTAGGTCATCTAGTCCAACCCCCTGCCTGCAGCAGGAAGGTTGACTCCATGTCATGCTCAATGCAAGGTGAGAAGCAGCCCAAGGTATGGCCTTGATCTGCCTGCTCTTGCCAAAGACCTCCTTCCCAAGTGTCAGGAGCCTGTGATGCCAATGAGGCAGCTGCTGTGGACTGGCATGGGTGGCTCAATGACACCTGGCTGTGATTCCATCCTGAGAGCCAGAAGCTTGCTTTTAAAACATGCTGAAGCCAGTCTCATCTTTGAAAGGATGTGTCACGTGTTGTCCCAGGCACGAAGTGGCAACTCCCCCAAACTGACCAACTGGTAGGGCAGGGACCTACCTTTGGGTCCACATCCATCTCCTGCAGGAGGAGCTTGGCAGTGAGGTCAGGTGGCAACTGAGTGCTGACAACCCTGGGAGGGACAGAAGAGAAGAAGGTGTGAAACAAATCTAGGTGTCCTGGCAGGCTAGTGCCATTGACGTAGGACCCCCGGAGGGCAGGCTGTGCAGGAGACACTCACAGCCCCTTGTAGAGGATGCATCCAGCAAGCACGTAGCAGGTGCGTTGGCAGCTCTGCAGGATGAGGGCCGCTTTCAGCAGCAGCAATGGGTCTACCTGGAGGAGAGTCCAGAGAGAGCCCACTCAGTGAGAGCTTCAACTCGGCCAGATCCATAATGCTCCCTGCTGTAAGAGCTGTCAAATCCCCTGAGCTCTTCCAGCCCTCCTACCCATAGTCCATCTAGCAGGGACCATCATCGGGTGCTCTGTGGGAAGTCCATGGTCTTCTCCCAGCCCCATCCCTGCCCAGAGTTACTTTGGTTTTGTCCAGAGCCCAGAGGGAGTTGAAGATGCGGTGCAAGTCGCTGGTGTGGTGCTGCAAATGTTCCATGTATCTCTCCCACTCCTTGCCCAGCTCCTCTGGCGAGCGCTCCTGGGAAGGACACAAAGGTGAAACCACATCAGTCTCTCCAAAACTAAAGATCCACGTGTATTTGGGAGAGGTATGAGAGGTGATTCGGGGCAGGAGTTTGTTCCAGATGTGAGGATCACATCTGCTGGCTACAGGTGCCCAATGAGGCAAGTGGTCAAGACAGAGGCCCCCAGCATGGGCAGGGAGTGGCACCTGTGCCCCAAGCTTCTATCATGAGTGGCTGGAGGGGCCACCAGGAACCAGTAATCACCAAGTAAGCCTGATGGATGGGGCCGTTGTAAAAGCGGAACAGTCCCATCAGCTGCTCCAAGAACTGCCGACAGCTTACGTCAGGGAGGTCGGTGGCACAGCCCAGCACCTAAGATGGAGACAAGAGGGATGGAGGTGCCCTCAACTTGGGAAGGGCTTGGCTGCTGGAGAGACCAAGTGGCCCATCTAGAGTGATATGACCAAGTAGGTAACGCTTCTGATGCCCCCAGACAACTGGTCTTTAGTGGGGGTGCTTTTCAGCCACCCCTCCCAACCGACAGACTTCTGTGGCCAATGTGCCATCACAGGCTTCCCTAATGGGTGGGATCCACCTGGAGTCTGGCTGTGCCTGCTGTAGATTTCTCCTGACAGCCATCCACCCTGCCCAGACTTACCCACAGGTAGCTTCCATCCACTTGCACTGCAAACTTGAGCTTCCTCAGCCGGATAAGGCCTGGTGGAGAGCCAGAGATCTCCGTCATGCAGCAGACCATGCCAGCGATCTGCCCACACAGCAGCTCCTGCCGCTCCAGAGGAGTCTAGGAGGGGAAGAGTCACTAAGGGCTGACTTTCCTGGTGAGCTGTGCATGGGGGGGGGGGGCCGCCAGACTGAGTGTCCCAACTTTCCCAACTGTGGGACAACGTGAAGAGAAAGGGTCCCGTAACAGTATAAGGTTTTACCTGCCCAGGGCTGAAATAGCAGATCCCGGCTCGGGTAGGGTCCCCCTCCTCCTTTACCTTCGAACCATCGTAAAGGAAAAAGCAATGCCACCTGCAAGGCATCAGCACCCAGTCAATCAGGACCCCGTTGCAAGAAGGGGGCACAATATTCTTCCACTGGTTTCCCAAAATTCCCAGACCAGGGTCTGCCAGGAGTGGGAGAAGCAGCTGCAGGGAGGAGGGAGGGCCTGCCAGGACTTCTCGAGAGGAGAGCCCCACATGTGCATGGAAAACCACATGCAAATATCCTCAGGCCATGAAACAAACCCTAGGGCTTCATTGTTGTTGTGTCCCCCCCCCCCCGCCCCGCCCCGCCCCGCCCCGCCCCCCAGAAGAGTGGCACAAAGGCCAAGAAAGAGAAGTTCAGTACTTCAAGGAAGTCATTGGTGCTTAAATGGCTTTTTGTTCCAGATGTGGGATCACATCTGGGGAAGACATCCAGATGTAGGGAATCACAGGGCCTGTCGCTTTTTTGTGCATACTTTGTGAACTGCTTTTTGTTGAAAAGAAGCACGACACAAACAGCGGGACTTACCAGGCAGTGGACGCTGCATCAGGCTGGCTGGAGACGGCCATCGACTATGACTTTCCTTCCCCGCAGCAGCTCATTCTCTTTGAAAAGAGCCTCTTTTCAAAATCAAGCAGCAGAAAACCAGGATCGTGTCCACCACAGGTGCCTGTTGCCCCTTGAGGTGTCTTCAAGTGCCTATTGCCACTTGAAGTGCCTGTTGCCCCTGGAAATGCCCATAGAGGAGCCTTGAGGTGCCTATTTCTCTTTGAGGTGCCCAATGCCAGTTGAGGACCTTTGAGGTACGTATTGCCCCTTGAAGTGCTCAGTGCCCCTAGAGATGCCTTGAGGTGCCTGTTGCCCCTAGAGGTACCAGATGCCCTTTGAGGAGCCTTGAAGTGCCTGTAGCCCCCAGAGGTACCTTGAGGTGTCAATTGCCCCTAGAGGTGCCTTGAGGTGCCTGTTGCCCCAGATGTGCCTTGAGGTGTCTGATGCCCCTAGAGGTGCCTGTAGCCCCTAGATGTGCCCTGAGGTGCCTGTTGCCCCTAGAGGTGCCTGTAGCCCCTAGATGTGCCTTGAGGTGCCCGTTGCCCCTAGAGGTGCCTTGAGGTGCCTGTTGCCCCTAGAGGTGCCTGTAGCCCCTAGATGTGCCCTGAGGTGCCTGTTGCCCCTAGAGGTGCCTGTAGCCCCTAGATGTGCCTTGAGGTGCCCGTTGCCCCTAGAGGTGCCTTGAGGTGCCTGTTGCCCCTAGAGGTGCCTGTAGGCCCTAGATGTGCCTTGAGGTGCCTGTTGCCTCTAGAGGTGCCTTGAGGTGCCCGTTGCTCCTAGAGGTGCCTTGAGGTGTCCGTTGCCCCTAGAGGAGCCTGTAGCCCCTGGAGGTGCCTTGAGGAGCCTGTTGCCGCTAGAGGTGCATGTCGCCCCTTGAGAGAGCCAGAGTCTTCGACCAGGACTGGATTCTGTTTCCAAGCAGTGGGATTCTCCCTAGAAATGGAGTGGGGTCTTCCTTACAAGTGTGGACACCCAGCAGGCATCCCTCCACCTGGGTCAAGAGGAGCAGCCCTGCAGTGCTGGAACCCAGGACAGAAACTTTGTCCGCGAACGTTCAAGTCACCTGGAGATCAAGTCCTTGTGGAGCTTTTCTGGAGTGTGGAGGATCTCCTGGCAGCAGCGCCTCTGAGGAGTCTGGGCTCCCGCAGAAGAATCTCTCCCTGGAACGTCTCGTGATTCCCCGACTGTGGAAATTAAGGAAGAGATTTGATGAGCATCCAGTCCCGTGACTGGGAGCAGCTGACGAGCCCCACAATTGACTCTGTGCCCAAAGGCGGAGTTGGGCACCCGGAGCCATGCAGGACGAGGGTTATGGGGCTAAGAGCTGCCTCTCCCCACCTCCCCCCCCCACTTGGGGACACCTTTCATGCCCTGCAGCCCAGCTTCCTCAGAGGAATTCCAGGCACTGACAGGGCTGGGGGAAAGGCCCTGGGAGGGGGAGTGGGAATGACAGCCCCCCCCCCCAGTCCCCTGCTTTAAGTACTCAGGAAGAGCCAAAGGGGCACATCCAGTCCAGCCTCCCGTGTCTTACAGAGACTGAACATGGCCAGAGACAGTCTATGCTTCTCTGTGCAACACCATGCCTAGTGGCAGGGAGTTCTATGGATCCAGTGGCAGGGAGTTCCACAAATACAGAACCAGTGCTGGGAAGTTCCATGGATCCAGAGACAGGGAGTCCCACAGATCTAGAGGCAGAGAGTTCCACACATACAGTGGTGGGGAGTTCCACAGATCCAGTGACAGGGAGTTCTACAGATCCAGAAGTGGTGAGTCCCTCAGATCTAGAGGCAGGGAGTTACACAGATCTAGTGGCAGGGAGTTCAGAGGACCTGGTGGCGGGGAGTTCCTCAGGCCTCAGGAGGAGAACCATAAGGGCTGCTCCTTCAGAGTCTGTGGCCAAGGACAGACCTTGCTGGTCTTGTGGCGGGGAGTTCCCCAGGGGAGTCCCAGCAGGGCGTCCCCTCCCCCTCCTGCCCATGGAGGGCCCCCTGTGCACAGGCGGGCCTTACAAGTGGCAGGGAGTTCCGCAAGCGCACAGAGGTCCCTCCCTGCTGTACACGTCATCAGCGCGCGCCCGCTCTCACCCGCGACGGCTACGGAGGCTCCGCTTCCGGGTCTGCAGGTCACGTGGTCTGCGAGCGGTGAGCACGTGATGCGTGCGGAGCGCGGCTACGGGCGCCGAGGAGGGTCCGCCTTCCTCGCTTCTCGCGCGGTGCGCCGGGGCAGAAGATGCAGTGCTGCGGGGAAGGGGAGGCCTGGAGGAGTCCCAAAGGAGGCCGCAGGAGGAGGAGGAGGAGGAGGCGGCGGCAGGAGGAGAGCGGCGAGCAGCAGGAACAGATACGGAAGGCGCTGCGACAGGCCCGGTGAGCACCAGTCTCTGGGACTCCCTGCCACTGGGTCCGCTGAACTCCCTGCCACAGGAACTCCCTGCCACTGGGTCCACTCAGCTCCCTGCCACAGGAACTCCCTGCCACTGGGTCCACTCAGCTCCCTGCCACAGGAACTCCATGCCACTGGGTCCACTCAACTCCCTGCCACAGGAACTCCATGCCACTGGGTCCACTCAGCTCCCTGCCACAGGAACTCCCTGCCACTGGGTCCACTCAGCTCCCTGCCACAGGAACTCCATGCCACTGGGTCCACTCAACTCCCTGCCACTGGGTCCACTTAGCTCCCTGCCACTGGGTCCACTCAATTCCCTGCCACAGGAACTCCCCGCCACTGCGGATCCAGTCCCTGCAGCAGCATCCCTGGAACAGAGGATGGACTGTTTCTTAGTGGCCTCTCAGGTCCTGCCATGAAACAGAGACGCTCCTTCTTTCTCCCCTCCCTCCCTCCTTCCTGTCTCCGCAGGGCAGAGCTGCAGGTCTCCGAGTTCTGGGACTCCAGTCTGAGTAAGTCTTGCCCGGAGTTCCCTCCACTTTCCTTGCACTCGCCTGGTACTGTCTCTGATGACCCATGACAACTTTATCAACTTGCAGTCTCCCATCCGGGAGCTGTCCAGGTCCTTCCCTGCTTAGCTATCTTCTGCAGCCCTGCACTCAACCACCAGACCACAAGTAAATACGATATATTGTGACGAACGTGTAACATAAACCCATTGATGTATAAAGTAGTGCAATAAGGTAAAAATCATAACATAAACTTTTAGCCATTTTATTACTATCATATAACTCATTATTATATGTAGTAAAATTAAACTATGTACCTGTTTTGCAGCTGCGCATTACAATCGCCAGTAAACATCTCGCTCCTTTTAAAATAGGGGTGCGCATTAGATTCGATGACGCATTTGATTCGCGTGAATGCATGCAGCTTTTCATTCTGGACACACAATATTTAGGCCTGCGTCCAATGAAAAATGCTAGGAGGGGCAAGCTGCTGTCTCAGTAGGGGCCAACACCCATACTGGCTCCCCTCTACTGGTCATAATGGTTTCAGGTTCAATTGCTTGAGAACCACTGTCCTAGACCATCCTTGCTTCACAGCCTGCATTTTTGTCCCCAGAAATCATCTTAACGTCCCTCCGAAAATACTCTGCACATCCCCAGGAGGCATCTACGTTGACCACAGCCTTGGAGAACCTGCGACTCACCCCCTCGGCTGAGCCAGCCCCGGAGTCCACCCCCCAGCCTGAAGAGGAACCTACCAGGAGCAGCACTCGGGACCTCCAGTGTGTCTCCTACGGCATCGGAAACTTCTCCTCCTGCATCCAGTCGAGGTACCAGTTGGCCTTTCTGCTGCTTCTGCTAGAGGAACTGGAGGTGAGGGGAGCAGCTGAGGTCTCTGGGGGATCCAGGGGGGAAGAAGAATTGCATACGTTATTATGTAATTATAATATTACTAGCGAAAAGCTTACCTGCGTTGCGGGACTAAAATTCCCCCGAATGCCATCCCCCCCATGGCGCAACATACCCCCCATGTGCATCAACTCCCCCCCATGTGCATCAGTCCCCCCCATGTGCATCAGTCCCCCCATGTGCATCAACACCCCATGCACAACAACCCCCCCTGAACATCAACTTCCCAAGCGCAACTATCCACCATGTGCATCAGTCCCCCCATGCGCAACAACCCCCCATGCGCAACAAGTCCCTGTACATTATCCAACCATGCGCAACAACCCACATGTGCAAAAGTCCCCATGTGCATCATCTACCCATGTGCAACAACCCCTATGCGCATCAACCCCCCATGTGCAACAACCCCCCATGTGCATCAATCAAGCACTAATAATAATAATAATAATATTTCCATTGTTGTTTTCCTCCCTTTCAGATCCCGGCAAAGCTGTGCTACGTCTTTGACCCCATGTTTTCCATCTTGGAAACGGACATCCTCAACAGCCTTGGGGTTACTGTTCTCTGTGAGAACGAGGTGAGCTCCGAAAAGAGGACTTTCATATGGGGAGGTATATCTGAAAGGGGGGCACAGGATTTGGGAACGAATCAGGTGGGCCATGGCTCCTGGTTGGTCATCTGATGGGTGCAGGAGTTCAGGAACCCCATCCTTGCCCCCCTTCCAGGAGGGAAAACGGCACATCCAGGACCCCACCCTCTTCTACATGATCCACTGCGGAAAAGCTCTCTACAACAACTTGCTGTGGAGCAACTGGTCTGTGGAGGGGCTCGCCAACCTGGTCATCATTGGGAACAGCTTCAGGGGCATTGAGGAGAGGTACAGCAACCCCGTTGTGGACTAGTCTGCAAAGGCCATGCCAATCCTAAAGACACTTTCCTGGGAGTAAGACCCACTGAACACAATGGGGCTTACTTTTGTGTAGACGTGGTTAGGATTGTGCTCTCTGCCTCTTGCGTAGACTAAAAAGGGGGGAAGAGTTCAGCATCTGTGGCTGTACTGACACTTTTCAATGTGTTATGACAGACAGTAGGGTGACCATGTCATAACTTAAAAAGAGGACAAAATGTAGGACATCCAAGAATAATGTAGGACATGAGAAAATAACTGTATTTACTCAAATCTAATGCTCACCTTTTTCAGCCCAATCCGGTCTTTATAATCAGGGTGCGCATTAGAGTCAATGGTTAATTAGATTTGAATAAATACAGTATTTTTTATTGTAGATCTAGGGAGCGCATTAGATTTGATGATGCATTAGATTCAATACGGTAAAAGGTAAAGGAGCACAATCCAGACCACGTCTATTCAAAAGTAAGCTCCGTTGTGTTCAATGGGTCTTACTCCCAGGAAAGTGTCTTTAGGATTGCAGCCAAAACTCATGTATTTTGCTTTCATGTGGTTAATTAAAATGCTGCAACACATCTTATTAAATTTATATTATATTTATAAATAATAAAATATTTATTTATTTATAAATAAATATTTATATGTATATATTATAATACAATGTGTGTTTGTTATATACTTGTATATATTATATATCTAAATAATATAAATATATTATCTGTCTATATATATACGTATATATATAGACGTATAAATTATCTGTCTATATATATACGTATATATATAGACGTATATATCTGTCTATATATATAATTTATTTACAAAAAGATAAATTATATATATATACATATAATTTATTTACAAAAAGATAAGTGCTGCGTGAGTGCTGCGTGCTCACAAGGAAATGGGGGACAATGAAGATTTCTTTTCCAGGACACAAGGTTGAAATCTAGGACACTTCCTGGAAAAGGGGGGATATGGTCACCCTAATTTTGAAACCCCTTATTTGTTTCCAGGCTTCTGAGCAAGATTTTCCAGAGAGATTATGGTTACGTGGCAAAGGTATGACTCCATTGTTGGAACAAGGACCACTGCTTGAAAATCCTTAGGAATCCTAAAATCCCTGGTTGTTGATTTGGGGAAACAAAACAAGTTCCATCTGCTGGGTTGCAGCACAAGTGTAGGTCTCAATTGCCTTTGCAGGTTCTTTGCATACAACTCTAAGGGCAAAATCCAGAGTAACTACTGGGACTCCTTGCTCTGGTGTAAGAACAACTTTGGATTCCAATATGAATTTCCCATAGGTTTCACTAGGTGGTGCAGTTAACTACGGGTGCACGTAAGGTCTCTTACATGCTCCCGTACTTACTCTGGATTTGGGGGTAAGAGGTTGGGGGATGCTAGAGGAGACCCAAACAGCTTTGCCTTGCGGGATATGGAACAACAGCTAAGATGTCCAAATGTGCTCGGTCCAGAAGTGATAGACATGCAATCCTAAGCACGTCTACTTAGTCCCACTGTGTTATGTGGGGCTGTCTCATGAATATGTATATAGGATTGTAGCAATCCTAAAGACATTTTGCTGGGAGTTAGACCCGCTGAACACAATGGGACTTACTTTTGAGTAGACATGGTTAGGAGTGTGCTGTACGTCACTGATCAGCAGGACAGGATTGGTTTTGGGGATCATCCCGTCTGCACAGCTCCAGTTTCCAAGATCAGGGCAGTAGCATGTCGGGCTTTCTGAGAATAAATCTATCTACAGTACTTATATACCACTTTTTAACATCACTCTGTCCTGGCGCATCTAGGTTTTGAGCGCCACAGAGGAAGAAGCCCTCCCATCGTACCCACAGTATCTGGATATATTCAACGACACCTCCATTCATTGCTTCCCTCTGCACAAACTAATGGCACTTCCCCTGGAGACATGGGCAGCCCAAGAGGAGCCAGTATACCCAGATGACCATCAGCTGGAGATAATCCGAAAACAGTGACCTTCTATTTCAGAGAAGGGAAAGTGCCTACAGCCTCAGAGCATGGATTCCCAGGTGAAAGGGGCAAGATTCTGGGTTGATCTTTTGCCCCGAGCTAGTCAGCCCCACCAGGACTTTAAAGCCAAGGAGGCAGCAGCAACTGGCAGGAGGTACCTACTTCACGTGGCTGCCCGTCCCTGGATGAACAAAGCGGGGGAATGGAGCAGATGTGGGTATTTGGAGGGCAGAAAGTGGTCCTTCAGTGGGAAGGAGGTGCCACTGCCCCACTTCCAGGGGGGTTAGGCTAGTGCACAGGTGTATACTGACATCCCTACACCATCGTGGGAAGATAGGCCAGCTTAAATTGGTTAGTATTGCACTCCAAGTCCCAAACTTAGGAACAAGTCCCATGCTGGAAGTTCGTTTGTAACTCCAACATATTGATGTTAAGGAATATTTGACCCAATGTAAATAAGAAATAAATGAAAAAGGATGTAAATTAAGTATCTGAATTTAATAATTACTATTCAAATATTTTTACCAAAACTGCTATTAAAATAATGTTATTGTACCGTTTAAGGAGATGGCAGCAGACAAGTAGACAGTAATTGTGTATTTGAAAATTAATATCCTGAAGGTATGTTTGAAAGTTCACATCTCAAATGTTTGTGAACCATGTCTCCTGGCCGTGTCTACTCTAAAGTAAGCGCCACTGAATTTAGTGAGTCTTACTCCCAGGAAAATGTCTTTACAATGGCAGCATTAGGCGACAATGGGGCTTCAGAGTGTTCAGTGGGGCTTACTTTTGAGTAGACATGGTTAGGATTGTGCTCTTACTGTACCGCCCAAATTTCTATGGGGTGGAGTTGCGTGTGTGCGGAAGACGGTGGGGCGGGGGGACTTTGGTCTGTGGTCTACAGAGGACTAGAGGCTGGGCAAGCTCAACAAAACAAGTTTTATTTACATCATCAGGGTTCTGGGCTTACTAATGTTTTGTTTAAGCCCACGTGGGGGACTCCTACCCCACATATAGGAAGCAGAACTCAGGCCAGTGGCCCCACACCACCCTCTCCTCCCCCCACAGGAGTCCAGCCTCTGCATGAGTGATGTTAGAGGCTTGTCTCTTGCCCTCATTTGGCCATGTCGATGAGGCTCTGCAGAGAGGTGGGCACCCAGGTTTTCTCCCCCTGCACGAAGACCACGCCCCGGTCTATGTAGATGACAATGCGCCCAAAGGTGTAGAGCTGCTTGCCCTCGTGCCGCTTCCCAATGACGGGCATGAAGACAATGTTGTGCTCCTCTGCCTTGGTCTGGATAAGGTCCTTGAAGTTCATGGGCACAGAACCGGCAGCCATGCCGATCCCCCGCTGTGCCATGGTCTCAGCCTCCCGGCGCTCCTGCATTGCCTCGTACTGGAAGTCCTTCCGCCGTTCTGTGTGTGTGAGGTAAGCGATGTTCTCGCGGGCGCCTGGCTGCATGTAGACTCCTGCAGGAGGAATAAGGAAAGAGATTAGAGTGGGCAGCTAATGGTGAGGTCAGGACAGCCCAAATAGCTGCTAAGAACTATATAGGTGCCCCTAGTTATCCACTAGGACTCCGTTCTGGAACCTCCAGTGGATAAAAAAATCTATATAAATAAAACAATTGAAAACTAGGTTTAAAGAGCCACTTCCAGGTTTCTTGCTCCTCTTATTGAGCCTAATGGAATAAGGTAGTGCAATAATATCTGCAGGGGTTTGATTCTGGTACTGAAGAATGGAAAGGATGTTTCCATGACTGCCTCTCTACAACAGTAGAAAAGCAGTTTTAAAAACTGAATTGCAGTGGCAGTTCATGTTGAGTCATATAAAAAAATCTGTGTACAGCGGTACCTCGGTTTACAAGTACTTGGATTGCGAGTATTTTTGTTCAGTTTGCAAGTAATGTCTTGCAGAATGAGCAAGACAAGCGTAGTGTACACACCTACGCTTGACGAGACAGCCCTGTTCATGATGTCCAGAGCCTCGTTGAACTTCTCCTTGATGGAGGGGTGGGCCAGCACCTGGTCAGAGAACATGGACTTCCAGCCCAGATACCATTTGGTGATCTCTTCGTAATTGGGGTTGTTACTGAGCCAGGAGCACAGGACCTGTGGGAGGAAGAAGGGCAAGACTGGTAGAAGCAGTGAGAGGAAGAAGCCCTCCTTGGCCTGCTGACTGACAGCAAGCCTGTTCCTGAGCAATGCCCACGTTTCTGACTCGGAAGAACCTCTGTATGGTCAGAGAGCCTGTTTCAGGGCCTCTTGACCAGAAGCAGAACCAGTTACAAGAGAAAAACCTAACCTAACCCTAGCCAGAGCCACACACCTGCAGCCATTTGGGGAAGAAGTGCTTCTCCAGGATGCCCACCAGGCTGGAGACGGAGATCATCCCTTCCCAGTCCATCACCCAGAAGAAAGCATCCATGTGCTGTTGGTGAGGGTTGATGATCAGCTCGTTCAAACACAGGCCTGCAGAGGCAACAGATGCAGTGAAGCGCTGTCTTTTTCCAGCCCACCCACCCCCACCCTGCCCAGCCAGGTGCTTCTGCTTACCCAGCTTCGGCACAATGTTCTTAATCATGAAAGCCTCCCAAGACCCTGGGCTAAAGACCTCCTTCCAGGGCTGCAGGATCAGCTTGGCTGAGGAGTCGCTGGGGTGCCACTTCTGCAGGGCGTTGGCCAGCTTGTTGCGGATGGGTGAGTAGAGCGGCTCAAGGCGCGCCTGCATGAGGGGGAGCCAGGGGTGGATCCATGAATGGATGGGGACTGTGTCGGTCAGAGGGTTCCAGTTCTCTACCTGCAAGAGGGAACAATGAGGTCAGAACCCAAGAAGCTTGGCAACAAGCACCTTGCCTGTCCCATCCCATTATCTTCCTCCAAAGGAGTCAGCCTGCCTCTTCTACCTCTTTTTGTAGCTTGGGGAAGATCAGCTGGTCCAGAATGTTATCCATGATCCAGATAGGAATGATGTGGCTCCAGCTGTCAAGGAAGTCCACCATTGGGCCACAGTTCCGAGGTTGCCATTGCGCCACCACACTGCGCACGCTGGGCATCCACGTCTCCCACATCAACCTGGGGACAAAAGCGGCTGTGTTGAGAACTGCTGCCCGAGACAAAGGCTGCAATCCTAACATCCATTTAGGCTCGCGTAATCCCTGTGCTGATCTGGGGGTGTCACAAAAGTGCCATAAGGCACTTCTGCCCCATTCATGACTGTGGCCACTGTACATGCCAACCTCCCCACAACACTACAGAAAGATATATCATGTTAGTTAGGCCAGCCTAAATTTGTTAGGAGCGTGATCTAAGCCACACAAGTGCTTGCCTGGGTTCCTGGGGGAATAGGGACAGAGTTGCTGTCTAAATAGGCAGTGCAAATACAGACACTGACTATTCAGGCTCCCCCCCCCAATGCTCAAAGCAATGACAGGCTAGAAAAATGTTCTTATGTTGGAGAGTCAGGCCTCATGCAGAGTAAGCAGAGGGTCCTGGCAGTACCTTCTGTTTCTTTGATTTCAAGACAGCAGAGATGGAAGATGTGCTGCTATGCAAGAGGGATAATCCTGGCCAGATGGGTTCACCTGTCATACCCTCTTCCCAGAAAGCTCCCATCATTCCACCCCCAGTGGCAGACCTTCTCCCAGCTCCTGCCCCTGCCTCAACACAGACCTGATGCTCACCTGTGAAAAGCATCCGAGGCCAGATCCTGCCCACCATGCGACAACAACTGGTCGTTTTCAAGCAAGACCTTCCATTTTGCTAGGATCTCGGTGCCATAGGTGTGGTCCTGGGAGAGAAGGCCAAAAGAAGAGCATGAAACACCCAGCCATGGCTGTAAAACCAGGAGCATCTCTGGAGCATGGGGGAAGATTCTCCCTGGTACGAAGCGAGCGTATTCCCTGGTACAGTGAGTGAGAGGCTTCCTCTGCCTCTTGTGTCTGAGGTAGTTTGAAACCAATATTATGTCACTCGGTTGCTTCTGTGGCAGTGGTCAAGATGGGCTGACAGGAACTGGGTGAACTGGGCTGAAGCCTTTGCTTGGCCAAGGGACTCAAAGGTAAGACCCTGACCCTGAAAAAGAATATCCTTCTCTGGGTTTAATGAGAACTAAAAGGGAGGGGAGGACAGGATAGAAAGAGACCCCTTCAGCCACCCCAAGATCGTTAGAGGTAAAAAAGCATAAAAACAAAAACGTTCCTAGATAAGGGAATCAAAATACTCCCCAAACTGAGACCAGGAGCTGTTTGCTGTTCCAGCTATGCCTCCTCCACTGCAAGCTGCCTCCATACAACCCCAAAAAGCTGGGTTTGGTGGCCCCACCTTCAGAGGATCCCAGTTCTTGAAGTAGTCCTTCACCAGAGGAAAGACAATGGCCACCGTCATGTCCACACGGTCAGACATTCTGTACTCTTCGTAATATTTGTCCTGGAGTGTCTCGAAGACCTTGGCGCACTCGGGCAGGGTCAGGGGGTCTGCGCAGCCGGGTTGCATCCTCCTCTCACATTCCTCCACCAGCGCCAGGACCTGGCTGAGGTTACGGATGTCGGTCTCCTCCCGCGACAGCACCTGCTCCATCTTCTCAATCTCGTGAGTCAGGTTGACCACCATGTCCCGCTCGTACTGCAGCTGCCGGTCGTTCTGAATTATCTCCTGCTCCGTCAGGTCAATGAGGAGCTGGAGGTTGTGCTCCAGCTCGGGCAGGGAAAAAGCTTGAGGCTTGGAGTCTTTGCCCATTGGAGGCTGCTGGGGGTTGTCGTCCGGGATGTTGTGCTTCTGGCTGATTTGGCTGTAGCTGTAATAGACCTTCTGCTCCCGTCCTGTCATATCAATCACCTTCCAAAAAAAGCCGAGAAACAAATTTAAGGAGACTGTAATAGGCCTGGCAGAAGCTTAGAGGCAGGCTTTTTGACTCTGGAGGCCACTCATTAATCCCTGCCAAGTCCCTCACCCTTGGAAGATGATCGGAACAGGCCTGATATAAGCACGGCCTTTGACTCACCTTCACTTGTGCCAGCTCTTTCTGGGGGGCGGACAGCTGCTTCCCAGCCCTGCCCTTGGCCTTCAGCTCTTCCACCGTCTTGTAGGCGTATTTTGGCTTCTTCTTGCCCCCACTTGGGTCTTTCCGCCACTGGCTAAGCTCCTTCTGATATTCCTGGAGGGGGGGCAAAACCCAAGACAGAAACTGACCCTACAATCCAGGGTAACTATGGGAGCACGTAAGAGACATTAGGTGCACCTGTAGTTACTGCACCACCTAGTGAAAACCTATGGGAAATTCATATTGCAATCCAGAGTAACTTGTTCTTGCACTGGAGCAAGGACTCCCTGTAGTTACTCTGGATTGTGCCCTGAGAAAGATGCTGGCTACAACGGGCACCCCAAGGCATCAGACACTAACACAGCACTGGGAAGAGCAAGCCACTGTTGTCAAAGCACATAAGCATTGCAGCAAGAAGAAAGCCTTCTGTTAAAAAAGAGCAGTGGAAGTGCTGGTGGTGGTACCTCTTCTGCTTCCTCTTCAGAGTCCACAGTAGGAAAATCTTGCAAGGACTGGGTGGTTCGCTCTGACCCATAAGCCCCAACGGCTCCTTTGCCCTTCCTCTGTTTGGCCTCAATGGGGCTGATGATACCTGGAGAAAATCAAGGCAGTCAGTGGACACAGATTGCAACAACTGCCTGGAGAGGAAGACAGGGTGGCCCAACAGTAGTTCTGCTTCAGATCCCCACTGAAAAGGGATCCTTGTTGCTTTTACTGACTTCCAAGGGACAAAAGTGAGAACTGAAACAGCCCTATAGAGTATTACGTGGAGGAAATAATGCTTTGGGGTTTTTCCCTAGGGCTATTTCTTAAAGGGCAAGGTATATAATTAGTACTGTGGAAATTGTAGGAAAGTGAGATGGGCCAGTGCTGCACCTTCTCTGCTTGCCCAGAGGCACCGAATTAGGATTAGAGCAGGGTTGTCATATGTCCTGGAAAACCTTTGACAGTCCTGGTTTGTTGGGATTGTGTTCACATACTGGCACGTTTGACAGGGGATCCTGTCCCCCTGGAAGAGAATTATGGCAACCCTAGGTTAGACGTAAGATGAATAATTAGACCCTACCTTGAGCATTCTTTCCAAGGCCCCTGCCAGGCACGTATCCCATTTTCTGAAGCAGCTTCTGCCCGATCCCTTTGGTATGCCTCTCCCAGCTGCCAAAGTCCATAAAGTTCTTGGTTCCTCCTAAGAAGCTGTTCTGGCTGGGTTTGAAATTGCCACCCTGTTCAAATATAAGGAAGGTGCATCAAGATCCTAGATCGATAAGCCAGCATCACATCATTGCTCCCAACACCCTTGTTGTAAAGGTACAGTTGAGCCTCCGGGCAGGAACTCCTCAAGCGTGTAAAACTGGGGCAGAGCCAGAACTGGTGCCTTTCCAATTATGGTCACATACCGCAAAGTCCTTCAACCGTGCCTGGAACAACCACAAACACACAACACTCTCCAACTCACTGTTCTCAGCTTCTTTGGCACATACTCTTTGGGGATTTCCTCCTGCTTCACCACCGGCTTCTCGTCCTCATCGGAATCGTCATCGATCACCTCATCAGGTGCTGGCTTCTTGAGCCCGGCGCTGATAAAGTTCACGGGGGCCGAATAATCTCGAGACCTATATTTTTAAAAAAATAATATAATTGGAAACCTATTGCTGAATAGTTTACAGCAGTAGTTGTCAAACTTTGGCCATGAGCCAGATCCACTGCTCACACAAACACCTCCCCTATGAGAAAGAACACTGTTTCTGTGGGGGTGCCTGCTTTAATTATCTCCAATATACCCCAAAATTTACACAGCCCAGCCACTTGTGTGTTTATCCCCCCCCCATTGGCTCTGCACTTAGATTTCCAGGCAGATATGGAGGGTGAAGGTGATAAAAAGAGGGTCCCTGTTGGAATGATAATCTCTGGTTGTGCCAGAATCTCTCCAGTGTGCAGCGGCCCTGACTTTGGGGTGAACAACATCCAGGGTGACCATATGTCATAACCAAAAAAAGAGAAATCACTTCCAAAATGTAGGGCACAACACACACAGAAAGAGAGAGAGAGAGAGAGAAAGGGCGCAATCCAGAGTAACTACGGGGAGTCCTTGCTCTGGTGTAAGAACAATTTACTCTGGATTGCAATATGCAATTCCCATATGTTTTCACTATGTAGTGCAGTAATTATGGGTGCACATAATGTCTCTTACGTGCTCCCATATTTACTCTGGATTGTAAGGAAAGAGAGAGAGAGAACTTTCAAGTAGTTTATAAACTATATTGCTTATTATTAAATTGAAAACTATTACATATTATATATAGTTATAACTATATACATATATAGTTATAAGAAGGCTACATAAAAAACTATTACATATTATATCTATATAGTTATAACTTATAATTATAACTATATACATATACAGTTATAAGAAGCCTATGTTTTGCCTGCTCACAAGGAAATGGAAGACAATGAACATTCTCACCACCACCCCACCCCCCCCCCGGGATGCAAGGCTCAAGAAAAGAGAATGTCCTGGAGGAACAGGACATATGGTCATCCTGACATCATTAAGCCAAAAATTGTCCTTCTATGACTGCAGATGTAGGCTAGCCAATCTCTTTGCTGTTTATGGAGTTATAGCTCCACATTCAGAGGCTGCAAAGGTGATGCCCTGTATCCTGACTATACTTGGGTTGGGTTTCTGGGGTGGAAGGAGGGTTGCCATATGTCCCTAAATACAGGGACAATCCTGATGTGGGTGGGATTGTGTTCACATACTGGCAAATAGGACAGTGGGTCCTGTCCTGATTTTGTGGAAGGGAATTCTGGCAACCTTAGGTGGAAGATATTCCCATCACCCAATAACCAGCTTGGCTGGGCCCCCTCAGTCGCACCTCTTGCCGCCAAAGCTGGGCCTCTCGTCATCAGAGTCTCGCTCGGCCCACATGCCGTAGGTGGCCTCCTCCTTGGTCTGCCAGTGGCGCTGCCGGTTGGGGTTAAACTCATTCTCCAGGTCCCAGTCGGTGATCTCGAAGCGCTCCATCTCCACATCGTCGTCAGATGCAGCTGATGCTCCTGCTGCAGAGCTCTTGCCATAGAGATGGGAGAGAGACATGATGCCTCTGCCCTGTGTGAAGAGGAGGAGGAAGGTAAGGGGGGGTGGAAAGCCTGCCATATATGGCAGAGACCTGCAGGTGAGAAAGCACTGGCACCTTTTGCTGTAGAGGTGGAAAAGCAACATGATGCCTCTGCCCTTTTGATGTGGGGGGGGGGAGGAAAAAGATAAGTGGAAAGAAGACCCCCCCCCCCCAGAGAAGGTTATGGGACAGGGCTCTTGATATAGAGGTGGAAGAGTGACATGGCACCTTTGTTCTTGGGGGGGAGGGGGAAGAGAAGATAAGCATAGAGAAGGAATAGGAGGAGGAGGGAGGAAGAGTTTGATGAGCAGGGGAGGAGGAAGGCTGCACCCCTGGAAGAGCAAGGTGGTGGGGGAAGGCAGAGGGTTCTTGCTGTAGAGGTGGGAGGGTGACATGGTACCTCTGCGGGGGGGGGGGGGGCAGGGGAGATGAGGGGGAAGGAAGAAGAGGATGATGATGAGCAGGGGGAAGTCTGCTCCTTGGGAAGGCAAGGAGGTGGGAGACAGCAGGACTCTTGTGGAGGTGGGAAGGTGACAATTCCTCTGTGGGGGGTGTGGAGAGGGGTTACATGGTTCCTCTGAGGGGGGCAGTATGAGTGCGGGGAGGAAGAGGAGGGGAAAAGAGAAGAATGAGCGGGGGAAGGAAGACTGCCCCCAGGAAGGGTAGGAATGGGGGCATGGAGGGCTCTTTCTGTGGATGTGGAGGGTGACATGGAGCCTCTGCGGGGCGGGGGGGGGCGGGAGGAAGAGGATGATGATGAGGGGGAGGCTGCCCCCTGGGAGGAGAGATGTGTGGGGCAGGGCTCTTTCTATAGAGGTGGGGGGCAGGATCCCTTCCAGGGGGGGAGCAGAGGAGGAGGAGGAAGATGAGGGGGTAAGGCTGCCCTGGGAGGGTTAGGAGTGGGGGCATGGAGGGCTCTTTCTGTGGAGGGTGACATGGAGCCTCTGCGGGGGGGGGGAGGATGAGTGGGGGGAGGAAGAGGAAGATGAGGGGGGAGGAAGGCTGCTCCTGGGAGGGGGTGGGGGGACAGGACTCCTGCTACAGACTTGGAAGGGAGACATGGTTCCCCTGCTCTGGGGGGGGGGGGCGGAGGGAGGAAGAGGAGGGGGAGGAAGGCTAGCCCCCCAGAAGGGGTTAGGGGTGGGGCAGAGCTCTTTCTATGGAGGTGGGGGCAGGACCCCTTCCCTGAGGGGTGAGGAGGAAGATGAAGGGGAGGAAGGCTGCCCCCCTGGTGAGGGCCTTTCTGTGGAGGTGGGGGAGCCCTGCTTTGGGAGGGTCCAGACCCCCCTCGGGGGGTAAGAGGGCGAGGACCCGGGGTGGGGCCTCCCTTTCCTCCCCCCTCCCCTCTGGGGCCTCCAACACCGCCCCCCGGGACACCCACCGCCGCAGCAGCCTCCCCCTGCACTTCTTCCGCCGCTTCAGCTACTGCGCATGCGCAGATCGCCACTTCCGGTAGGGCGCCAGTCATAGAGACGCAAAGTGGCTAAAGAGGAGCTGCTGCCCTGACCGCTCCTTCCCGCCATCTCTATGGCCAGGCTGACCATAAAGAAGTTACCGGTTCAGTCCGAAAGGGGGCGCATCTTAATACAGCTGCAGCAGGGAGTACCCAAGATAACTGCAGACTTGCCTGCTGGTCCTCTCCTTGCAATTGAAATAAGGAGGCTGCACATGCTGTAGCAGTGAGTTCCACAGGTTAATGCCACGCTAGACAAAAGCACTGACATATAGTGGCACGGAGTTCCACAGGGTAATCACAAGTTAAAAACTACACTGTCCTCCTTTTCTTTGTGAGCAGGAATTATTGAGACTTCTTGTAATGAATCAATTAAGGCTGCAATACTAAGCACACTTTCCTAGGAGTAAGTTCTACTGAACACAATGGGACTTACTTATGAGTAGGCATGCTTAGGATTGCACTGTAAGGTTGGAATCCTAACCTCACTTTCCTAGGAGTAAGTACTACTTAACACAATGGGACTTATTTCTGAGTAGGCATGCTTAGGAATGCACTGTAAGGTTGGAATCCTCACCACACTTTCCCAGGAGTAAGTACCATTGAACACAATTGAACTTACTTATGAGTAGGCATGCTTAGGATTGCACTCTACATCTTCTCCAAGAATAAGGCTGCAAACCTAACCACACTTTGCTGGGAGTAAGTTCTACTGAACACAATGGGACTTACTTCTGAGTAAGCATGCTTAGGATTGCACTGTGAGGCTGCAATCCTAACCACACTTTCCTAGGAGTAAGTACTGTTGAACACAATGGGACTTACTTATGAGTAGGCATGCGTAGGATTGCACTGTAAGGCTGCAATCCTAACCACACTTTCCTAGGAGTAAGTACTGTTGAACACAATGGGACTTACGTATGAGTAGATAGGGCTGGGATTGCACACTATATGTAATAGTTTCAAATTTCATAAGTGACAGTGTTTAAATTAACCACATGAAAGCAATATACATGAGTGTTTTTAACTTTTATTTTGTTTTTTTCTTTTACTTTTACTTTTATTTAACTTCTATTTTATTTTGTCATGTCCTACATTTTTCTTGGATGGCCTCCATTTTGGTGGGGTCCTTGTCCTCTTTTTTTGGTTTATGGCATGGTCAACCTGGTCCTGGTGCAGGAAGCCATGTGGCCCAAGACATTTGCAGATCTCATCTCTGACTACAGCTGCAATCCTAACCACACTTTCCTGGGAGTAAGTACTATTGAACACAATGGGACTTCTGAGTAGGCATGTTTACGATTGCACTCTACATCTTCCCCAAGGCTGCAATCCTAAAGTCACTTTCCTGGGAGTAAGACCCATTGAAGACAGTGGGGCTTACTTTTGAGTAGACATGGTTAGGATTGTGCTACATCTTCCCCAAGAATAAGGCTGCAATCCTAACCCCAGTTTCCTGGGAGTAAGTACTATTGAACACAATGGGACTTACTTCTGAGTAGGCATGCTTAGGATTGCACTCTACATCTTCCCCAAGAATAAGGCTGCAATCCTAACCCCAGTTTCCTGGGAGTAAGCACTATTGAACACAATGGGACTTACTTCTGAGTAGGCATGCTTAGGATTGCACTCTACATCTTCCCCAAGAATAAGGCTGCAATCCTAACCCCAGTTTCCTGGGAGTAAGCACTTCTGAGGCTTACTTTTGAGTAGAAATGCTTAGGATTGCACTCTACATCTTCCCCAAGCATAAGGCTGCAATCCTAAACACACTTTTGTGGGAGTAAGTGCCATTGAACAAAATGAGGCTTACTTCGAAGTAGACATGGATAGGCTTGGGCTCTTAGTGATCCTGGCCAGGCTGTGTATGGGGATTGGCACATGCCAGCTGAATGGGACCTGAAAACACCCCCCCCCCCGCCTGATCAGAAGGCAGAAAGGGCACCAAGGTGTGCATAAGAACCTGGTGACCTAAGGAGGGGGCTCACATTCACCCAGTTTGGCTCCCTTCAAGAAGGCATCTGTGGATAACCTTGCAAAAAGTATCCAAATCCCAGCCGTGGCACATCTGGAATTATTTTGCAGTGACTCTCAGCTTTGATTCTGCACAATGAAAGATGTGGAGAAAGGGGGAGGCATGGCAGCTTTTCTGCCCCCCTCCCCGCATCGCAACAAAGCGAGTAGTCCTGAACCAGTTCCACAGCCTCATTTTGGGCTGTGAAGAAGCCACAACATCCTGCAGGAGTGTCCCTCCTTCTGATTAATGCATATGCCATTTGCTATACCTGCACAGGTGCCCACGCTTTCCCTTTTTCGCTGCAGCAAAGGGTGCTCCTCTTTGCAATGAGTGGCATCTGGGCAACCCCCCCCCCCCCCCTCTTTGCACTGGATTTGCTTTATATACTACTAAACCACACAAAATGAAGCACAGGGCAGAAGTCAAGGAAAGCCTCATATATTAATTCTTAAATAGAATCTTGTAAATTAAAAAGAGTGGAAGGAGGCCACGCTTCCAACTGTCACCTGTAAGACAAAAGGGCTCTGCCAAGGCGGTTCTAATGGAGCTACTCGAGGTCTGCAAATCAGAGTGCAAAGTAATGACAAGACCATTTCAAACAGGTTGCCAGTCAAAACAGGTATAAAATCTTCTCCGAAGTCTCCTTCCCAGCCGACTTTCCAACAAGGTGCCCGTCTCATCCTCGGGTGCGGGAAGCCGGCTGAACTTCACATACAAGACAGGAACGTGATTCACGGAGGGCACCTGGTTTGGCAATATCAGTAACAAGCAATATGCTTGGATAATGGATTTCCACTGTTGCAATCCCCAAATCCTCTTCTCTTCACAGCAACAGGAAGAAAATTTGCACCTGAGAAGCAGGGGAGAGGAAGACGGGAACAGTTACGGTTTAGGGTTGGAGCGTCTTGTCTGCAGCTGAGCATTTCTTTAATTATATTTTTAGGCCACTTTTCCAAGTGATCAAAGTGGTATACAAATGTTGATGGGAAAATATAATCTAAGGCTTTCTTGATGGAATCTATATATATATAAGAGAAAAGTCACTGACTCGCTCACTAACTCACTCACTGACTGATTTACTCATCACCGCCCTGCCAAAACTGCTGGGCCTAGAAGCATGAAATTTGGGGTAGGTGTTCCTTCCGTGACGGAGGGGTGCACTAAGAACTGGTTTTCGGAAATTCCAACCGGAAGGGGGTGAAAAGGGGCGCAACGCGTTTTCCTCCCTATACTTTGCATTGAGAATTGCTGACTCATCAACATTCCGCCCCAACTGCTGGGCCTGAAGCATGGAATTCTGGGAGTTCCTTCTGTCACCTGAACACCCACCAAGAACCATCTGGAGAAAGTTAACCCTTCAGGGGCTGAAAAGGGGGCAACGTGTTTCTGTCCTTTACTTAACATGGGAGACTGAACAACATCCAGCCTATTTGGTGCTCAGACCCTGGTGCACTGGGGGACGTTGTTCAGAGGAAGAGGTTGCGCTGGCGAGGATGCTGCGCATGGGGGTTTGATACGCATGGGGGGTTGATGCACATGGGGGAAATTGCGCATGTAGGAAAGTTGCGCATGGAGGGATGTTGCACATGGAGGGATGTTGCACATGGGGAAGATCCACATGGGGGGAAGTTGGGCATGGGGGGAAGTTGGGCATGGAGGGAAGTTGGGCATGGAGGGAAGTTGGGCATGGGGGGAAGTTGGGCATGGGGGGAAGTTGGGCATGGGGGGAAGTTGCGCATGGGGAAGATCCACATGGGGGAAGTTGGGCATGGGGGAAGTTGGGCATAGGGAGAAGTTGGGCATGGGGGGAAGTTGGGCATAGGGAGAAGTTGCGCATGGGGGGAAGTTGCGCATGGGGGGAAGTTGCGCATGGGGTTGCGCAGGGGGGATGATGCGCATGGGGGAAATTTGCGCATGGGGGAAATTTGCACATAGGGGAAAGTTGCACATGGGGGATGATGTACACGGGGGAAGTTGCGCATGGGGTATTGATGCGCAAGGGTTGTTGATGCACATGGGGTGTTGATGTGCATGGGGTGTTGATGCACTGTGGTGGGATGTTGTATGGGGAAATGTTACTCCTGCAATGCGGGTACACTTCTTGCTAGTATATAATATATGGGACTATATAAGGCTTTTCTGCTGTTACTCTATGGGCAAAATCCAGAATAACTATGGGGAGTCCTTGCTCCGGTGTAAGAACTTACTCTGGATTCCAATATGAATTTCCCATAGGTTTTCACTAGGTGGTGCAGTAACTACGGGTGTACGTAATGTCTCTTATGTGCTCCCATAGTTACTCTGGATTTGGGGGTAAGAAATGTTTGGAATTATTTTCCATGATCTAGGAAGTTTTTTTTACAGAATTAACAAGTTTAATTTGTTACGGAAGGATGTTTGTTATGTGAAACACTCTTTATGTGAAGCAGATTTTCCCATAGGAAATAATGGAAACTCAGACATTGGTTCCACTACCCCCAAAATATTCATATAAAAATTTGAACTGGATGTAAAAATGATGACAAAACACTGGAATTGAATTCAAAACATGCATTCAATGTGCAGGATCCTATGAAGTCTACTTAGGCTGCAATCCTAAAGACACTTTCCTGGGAGAAAGAACCATTGAATACAATGGGGTTGACTTTTGAGTAGACATGGTTAGGATTGTGCTCTTAGGCTGCAATCCTAAAGACACCTTCTACTTCTGGGTTGACATGGTTAGGAGGCTGCAATCAAAGACACTTTCCTGGGAGTAAGCCCCTTTTAACACAGTGGGGCTTACTTCTGGGTAATGGTTAGGAGGCTACAATCCAAGACACTTTCCAGGTGACTCCCCACTTTCTCCTTCTCTCCATCCTGAGCCTCTCTCTCCCTTGCTCCCTTCTGGCCATCCCTGAGCTGCTTCCCTCTTCTCCACTCCTCTTCTCTCCCTCTTCCCAGCGGACGCCCGGCCACAGGAAGAACAGCGCAGTAGTGTTGCTTTCGTTATGGACAGGCATGGTAGGCAGCCCTGACGCATTTTAAAAGGGCTTCTGGCCAGCGCGTCTGCCCCAACTGCCAACGAGTGTGCTTGTTAAGTGAAGCAACACTTGTTATGTGAAGCAGAATCCTAGAGAAATTTGTGCTTGTTATGTGGATCGCTTGTTAAGCGAGGTACCACTGTATTTCCTAACATTTTGCCCACAACATTTTTCAAAGGACTAGAGAGGTGAGAGTCACAGGCTGTTTATGAGAATACCATGGCAGGAGCCCAGCAGGCTTATCAGCTGAACACCAGGCCTCTTACGCATGTGAGCCCAGGATTGGTGCCCAGGAAAAGGGGCACAAACATTTCATTGTCAATAATTTTTTAAAGCCACTTTCAAGCTTTCAATTTTATTTTTAAAGTACAATTTATTCTAAGCCGCCTTCAATCAACACGGAATAGCATTGCATGTTGGGATGATTTACACGCGTGAAACTACGTACCTGGAAATCACCAGCTTTTATCAGTGAAAAGCAGTAGTATTTTGAATCCCCTGGAAGAACCCAAACAAACACAAGAATTAGGAAATTACCAGTAGAATACAAACACACTAACAGTGCAATCCTATTCGTATCTACTCAAAAGTAAGTTCCATTGAGTTTAATGAGGCTTACCCCCAAATCCAGAGTAAGTACGGGAGCACGTAAGAGACTTTACGTGCACCTGTAGTTACTGCATCATCCAGTGAAAACCTATGGGAAATTCGTATTGCAATCCAGAGTAAGTTGTTCTTACACCGGAGCAAGGACTCCCCATAGTTACTCTGGATTTTGCCCTTACTCTAAGAAAAGTGCTCTTAGAATTGCAGCCTAAGGCTGCAATTCTAAAGATACTTTTCTGGAAGTAAGATCCACTGAACACAATGGGGCTTACTTTTGAGGAGACATGGGTAGGATTGCACCCTATGGCTGCAATTCTAAAGACACTTTTCCGGGTGTAAGAACCATTGAACACAATGGGGCTTACTTTTGAGTAGACATGGGTAGGATTGCACCCTATAGCTGCAGTTCTAAAGACACTTTTCTGGGAGTAAGGGCACAATCCAGAGTAACTACAGGAGCACGTAAGAGACATTACGTGCACCTGTAGTTACTGCACCTCCTAGTGAAAACCTATGGGAAATTCATATTGCAATCCAGAGTTACTTGTTCTTACTCCAGAGCAAGGACTCCCCGTAGTTACTCTGGATTTCACCCTAAGAACCACTGAACACAATGGGGCTTACCTTTGAGTAGACATGCATAGGCTCGCACCCTATGGCTGCAATTCTAAAGACACTTTTCTGGGAGTAAGATCCATTGAATATAATGGGGCTTATTTTTGAGTAGACATGGTTAGGATTGTGCTCTAAGGCTTTCATGGTCAGATAAATATAAAACACAATTAAAAGCATTGGTCAGGTTGAAAGAATAGGGTTGGGATCTATTGATCCTTAAAGAATAGATTTGGGATCCCAACCAATGATGGGATCAAAGTACCAGAATAATTTTATTTTCCGTTTGCAGGCATTTAGAGTTAAGGAGCCTGAAACTGTGGGGCGATTATAATCAGTAATTAAAATTACAATTAGGGGCAACTGGGGCATCTTCCACAAGACAGCTTTGTCACCAGACAACTACAGGGAAAAGCCACTATGACTACAATCCAGAGTAACTACGGGACCTTTAACACCAATGTAGCTGCTACAATCCAGACTAACTACGGGACCTTTAACACCAATGTAGTTACGGTGCCACCTATGGGAAACCTATGGGAAATGCACAGAGCAATCCAGAGTAAGTGCCTCTTACATCTTCCCATAGTTACTCTGGATTGTAGGGTATGAGATTATTTCCCTGTCTAATGGGATTCTCTACTCTTGTCTGCACCTGCTTCTTAAAGAGTTTCAAGGTGTTTTTAAGGAAATCTCGTTCTCACCGTCAACCTCCAAATAACTATCTGGGTGACAATGGATGAGTCATGGAGAAAAAGTCTTTATAAGGAAGCAGCCACCCCATAAAAGAAGCCAGAAGGGTGAAGGGTTTGATTGGGATTCCTTTCAATTAATAACATTTTTCCAGCCTTCAGTGGGGGACGACAGGGAAAGACAAGACAGGGCTGGGGAGATTCTCACCTGAAGGTGTCCTTTCAGATTGGCAGGTGTCTTGAAATCCCCTTTTTGAACCTGTGTGAAGAAAACTCCAGATCAGGACACATGTTCCCCCCCTCCAACTTGTTCACTTTATCGATTTGCCCCACTCTCAAGAACCCCTCGATTCCCCTACCGAGACAGAGTGAGAAGAGGGGAGCCCTGCGCAACTTGAACGCTTGCTACCTGTGTTGGCTGATCTATTTCAAAATTAAAGTTCTCACCCAAGACCAGTTTCAGTCCTAAGCAGCACCCAAAGGCAGAGGCATGACTCAAGCTGGGCATCACCGTTTTAAACAAACCCTACTGGGCAAACAGGAAAAGCCACTGCAGGGTGGAAGAGATGCTCTCCATGCATAATCCACATCCCTATTGGATTATTGTGGAGCTCAGATAAGGAAGGCCAGCTCTGTTGCTGCCAACCTGGGAAAGGGCCGTCACTCACAGTGGCACAGGGATCCACACCTCCCCCAAGGGGCTAGGGCAACATATGTGTCTCCCAGCCTTCTGAGCCTGTCCTTTCTGGACCCTGAGCCAGTACTGCTTTCCCTTCTTTCCCATCAAGATCTCTCAGGAAAGGTGCTGTAAGCAGGAGGCGCATCTCGCCCGCTTCTCTGTGACTCAGGGGCGACAGAAAGCAGGTGGTTTGGCAGCCCCTTCTCCAGCACTCACCCTATGCGTGTTGTTGACCACTAAGGGGTCGGGGTTTCCATACTTGGGTGGGTTTGCGTAAGGATCGTAGCCCAGCCTGGAGAGCATGGGGGCGATCTGGGCCATGTCCTGGAGGACGTCCGCTGGGATGTGTCCCAGCCACTTGGTCAGCGCCTCCATGTTCACAGGCTTGATCACCTGGTCTGTGGACCGCTCAATCCTGTAAAGGGAAGAGAAGCAGTCAGAGCCGGCATGGCAAAGAGCCGCTACCCAACTTTTGGTCTACGCATTGGTCGATTAAACACTCAAGACAAACAGACTGGAGGAGATGGGCCACTTTATTAATTAATATTAATAAATCATAAGATATGCAATTAAAATCAATTAATCAAATTATTAATCAGCAGACCTTGAACCTGACTTGGGTTAACTTAAGACCCAAACGTCTGCCCCGTGGCTAGGGGGTAGAGAGCCGACAGGATCAGGTCCCCAGGCAAACCTGGGTACTGGGGTTGGCGTGCACAAATTGGGCCTTACCCAAGTTGGGGGTTCCGCCCCAACTACCCCTCCCCCCAATGGGGGGGGGGAGCGGGTCTGGTCCAACTGGTCCTAGTTTTCAGCTCCCATCCCGCCGGGGATTAAGAGCTTCCAACAGGTGGCACGGGGTGTTCCTCCTCCCTTGCCCTGCCGGGGACTGAGGGGGATAGTTGGGGGACCCACCCCTCCTGTGCCCCAGTTGACCATGATTGCACATTAAGCCAGACCCATTTTTTGATCTGTTCGCCCGCATCCCCTGCGAGCCAAAACCGACACCTGCCTATCGCCTTGTGTCGTCATTCTCAAGCTTTACACAAGTTCCTTAATGTACTTCCTCTTCTTCGATGTGTATTGCAACAGCAAGAGGCTGCCAGGAGGCCTGAATAGCCTACCCCCCCACAACACTGCCCTGGCACAAAATGTTTTCTTCATACGTGCGCCTTCACCACAGACAGGGGATCCTGCAACCGTTGGGGTCAACAGCTGTCAGTAGACCCATTTTCCAGATATTGCACAGTCCTTTGCGCATTGCCAAATCAGATGATTTGAAATCATGCACCACAAATAGCACAGGCACCAATAGTGACATAGCACTAGTATGGGGGCCCCGCCATGCACACATCCCCTTAAAAATGCTGTCACACTCTCTGGCAGCTCAAGCCAGACCCCTTCCCTTTCCCCAGGGCCACTCACTTGGAAAGAGAGACTCCTCCGGGCTTCCCAATCAGTTCCTCGTGGTGCAGGACTGCATCGCTCCAGGCGATGTCCAGGAACTCCATGATAGCCTGCATGGACCTCTTGGGGTGCAGCACCAGCTGCTCGTAGTAAACAGGCAGGCAGCGCAACCGCCCAATCTCCAGGCACTGGGAGTACATCACCTCGATGGCCTTGTTCCACTTGGTCAGGCAGTCCCGGTAGCTACTCAGGTCAAAGCCTGCAATGGTGACCTTCCTGGTGATCATGGAGTGGACAGAAGCCCGACCATCACGTACCATCAGCAGGAACTTGGAGTTGGGGAAGAGGCGAGACAGGTAGAGGGAGGACTTGAGGGTGAAGGGGTCCTTGTTGCAGAGATATCGGGCTGGCTCCCCATGTTTGGCAATCACTTCCAGGATGAAGGCCTGCATGGCTGCATCCAGCACCTGGTCAGTCACTCCGGCCTCGTCCAGGCGCATCTTCTCCCGCCCTGATTTTGACCAGGCCTGGCGCATGGCCAGCACGCGCGGAATGATGCGGGTCTCCTCCCCGCAGCGCACTTCTGGGTGTGCGTCCAGCATGGCCCGCATCAGGGTGGTCCCGCTGCGGGGGACACCACCAATGAAGATCAGGGGCATCTCCTTGCTGTAGCGGTATTCGACCCGGTTGGCATCCAGCATCACCAGCTCCTCGTTCTCTGGCCGCATCAGGCCCCGCCAGCTGGTGCCTCCTCGGCCCAGGATCTGCTGGCATTGCAGCACCTGCTGGCCCAGGTGGACAGACACTGTCAGGGCGATGGCAAAGCCCACCCCCAGGAGCACCCTCCGCATGGTCACCCGCATCCTCTTCCCATCCGCACAGGCCCTGGCGCAAGAGGTGCTGGCGGTGTCCTCAGCATCCAGGCCACGAGAAGCCTGGCTGCAGGCAGCCTGAAAGAAAAGAACAGGCATCAAGGAAGGAAACAAGCCGTGCTCCCATTCTGGAGGGGCTCAAGCCCACCAACCTTCAACAGGTCCTCCCCATCTCCAACCCCACACTCTCCCCTTCCCTTTCTGAACCACAGGGCAGCTGTTGCCCCCCTTTTGCTGTGCCCACCCTTTATCCTCTGGGGCACACAAGATGGGTCCAAATTTAATGGCTGGGATTGGAGGAGAGTCCCAGATTATGACCGGCTGAAGACCACCCGTCGATTAAGACATCCACCGACCCCCTCACTGCATCTCTTCCTCTGCTCCCTTCTTTGCTGGGCATGGAATGGGAGCCTGGTTCATGCCAAGGGGTACCCTCCTACTAAGCCACAACCCATCCAAGGATCTCAGCGAGGCTTGGCCACCCGCTGCGCTCTCCTTGTAGCACTGAGCCTGCCCGTCGGGCAATGCGTTGAGAGGAGCCCCAACAAGGCTCCGCTCAGTTCTCCGTGGGGCTTGCATGTCACAAACCAGCAGCATTTTAACGGCTTCTTGTAGCTTTTGAGGGCGATGAAATATTAATAGCACAAAATGGGTGGGGGGGGGGTATGCGCCCAGACAGCCCCATCAAATATTCAGCAGCCCATTGCCAATAGCTCTCCGGAGACTCACCTCGCCCCGGGAAGTTCATTCTGCCGCCTGCTGCTCGCTCTTCACACAAAAGGCCAGCCTGGGTTGGGGGGTGAATCCTGGGGAGGGGGAACCACAAGGTTAGCAAGGGGGCAGCTTGGAACGATAAGAAAAGATTCATGCAGGGGGTTGTGGCGCTTGGGAGGGAGAAGCCCCCCTCGAGAGCCCGACCGCTGACTCCCACCCTCTTGCCCAGGCACCGGTGAACTGGCTCGACTTCTCTGGCGACTGAGGTTTGGTGGACGGGCACAGCTTCATGGGGGTCATGCCCCGGCACCGAACCCCTCCTGGCCTTGTAGCGAGACTCCTTGAGAGGCCAGTGAGCTGTTGGAATCCCTGCGCCGACTGCTGTGGGGTTCCCTGAGGAGCAGAACGGCAGTGGGACAGATTCAAGTGCGCTCTGGACATGCTCTGTGCGCCAGAGGTCGAGGCTAATAGGGCCTGACCCTCAGGCGCAGGGAAGCCTGCTTTGCCATGGACAGGGGACTTTGCCAAAGACTGTGGGGTCTTCCCCCCGAACCGGCGCCACCGCTCCAGGGCCGGAGCCGTCGGCCACCGCGAGCAAAGGAGAAACAACTCCAGGGGGGAAAGAGAAGAGCTTGGAAAGCCCCTCCGGACCCACCAGGCCCACCGTACGCCACTTGAGGCCTCCTCAAGAGCCCTCAGAGACGAGAGCGGCCTCTTGTTTTGGCAGCCAAGCGAGCCAAGGCTCTGGCCGCTTTCCAGGCCGGTTGCCAAGGCAATGCTAAGGGCAGCCATGTTGTGCAGAGCCAAGCTGTGCGGGGAGTCCTGCAAGGAAAGGCAAACAGGGCTGCACCAGGCCCTGCAGGGAACCACCTCACCGGCTCTCCCAAATTCATGCGTTCTCCTCCTCGCCGCGGCACAAAACAGGCTCGGCGAGGGTTGCACAGCCGTCTGCCGAGGTCTGTGTTTGCCTGCTGTAGAAGCTTCGCCACACACCAGAGAAGCATCATGTCCAGGACCACCGAGCCACACGCACCTGCAACGAACTACATGTGCCCAACCGCCACACCAGAGCAGCATCACTGAGCCACACACACCCGCCATGAACTACATGTGCACACCCGCCACATCTGAGCAGCGTCACGTCCAGGACCACTGAGCCACACGCACCCGCCACGAACGACATGTGCCCAACCGCCACACCAGAGCAGCATCACGTCCAGGACCACTGAACCACATGCACCCGCCACGAACTACATGTGCACACCGCCACACCACAGCAGCATCACTGAGCCACACACACCCACCATGAACTACATGTGCACACCCGCCACACCACAGCAGCGTCACATCCAAGACTACTGAGCCACATGCACCCGCCACAAACTACATGTGCACACCCCGCCACACCACAGCAGCGTCACGTCCAGGACCACTGAACCACATGCACCCGCCATGAACAACAAGTGCCCACCCACCACACTAGAGCAGCATCACGTCCAGGACCACTGAGCCACATGCACCCGCCACGAACTACATGTGCACACCGCCACACCACAGCAGCATCACTGAGCCACACACACCCACCATGAACTACATGTGCACACCCGCCACACCAGAGCAGCGTCACATCCAAGACCACTGAGCCACATGCACCCGCCACAAACTACATGTGCACACCCCGCCATACCACAGCAGCGTCACGTCCAGGACCACTGAACCACATGCACCCGCCATGAACAACAAGTGCCCACCCACCACACTAGAGCAGCATCACGTCCAGGACCACTGAGCCACATGCACCTGCCACGAACTACATGTGTCCACTCGCCATACCACAGCAGCATCACGTCCACAACCACTGAGCCACATGCACCCGCCACGAACAAGAAGTGCCTACCCACCACACCAGAGCAGCATCACGTCCAGGCCCACTGAGCCACATGCACCCACCCAAAAAAATACATGTGTCCACCCGCTTTTGCACCCCCCACACGGAGTTCTTTCACTAGTACAAAAAAACCACAGACCCCTTAGTACCCAATGCACATGGCACCATGTCCTACCCCAAGACCACAGAGCACCGGATGGTGTATATGGACCGGCAGAGGTTCCCAGGAACTTCAGGCCCCCAGTCTACAGAAGATATTCATGAAAGTGGCAAGAAAATCATAGCATACCATGTACATCAGAGTGTACCTGCACTGACTTTAGGGACACGATTCTGATCCAAAGCAGAAGGACAGGCACTAAACTCACTGGCAGCATCACAGGCTTTTCAGGGCATCCTCTTCCATGAAAGCTCAGAGTACTGGGAAAAGAGACGCCCTTCATACACACCCCATGTGCAAACAACAGGCCTCCACCAGCATGACCGACCCTCCGTCAGCCTGTTCCTCAAAGCATTAGCGCAGAAAGCCACAGCACCCTCCTGGCCGCAGGAGCCGTGTATCTAATCTGAGAATATCCGAAGGCAGGAAGGTCTCCGGGATTTACAGACTTAGCACCTCACAGCCTCAGCCCGGAAGGAAACCGAGGGTTAGCAAGCGGGAGGCCCCTCTCCTGATCATCCGGCCACCCCAATCGGTCCATGCTGGAGTCATCAAATGCCCGATTACGGAATGGGGAAGCCAAACATACTGAGAGGCTGACCCCAGAAATCCACACTGCCCCCCAGGACTCACAGCTTCTTGGCCCCAGACCTCGAGGTGCTGCCCTTTGGCACATCCTAGAAGTGTGAGGCCTCCATGTTCTAGAACAGTCCCTTGTCCTGGTTGCTAAGATGCTTTGAAGGTGCTGCCAGAGGAGGCTTGGCGGGGACCCTCTGCGCTGGGAAAGGCCCAACCGGGTGGGATAGGGGGAGTCCTCAAGTCCTCACTTGCTGTTTCAACCAAGGCAGACCACCGTTCTGGTCTGTCAGATCAAGAGGTCCCCGTCGGAGGCGATCAGATCTGCATCCAACCCCCCAACGGAGCAGGACTCAGCTTCTCCCAGATGCCTTGAGGAAGTGAAGCAACGTTCTCTGGTTCCCAGCACGGTGCTGATGACACACTTTGGAGCTTGCAATGGCTGCAGCGCTATCGCCAGATCTGCATCCTGCTTCAAAAATCAACCACAACCGGCTTTCAGATCATCGAGAATCAATGCCCAACTTCAATCATGTCGTTGGTTCCCCGGCTACAAAGGAAGGCCAGGCCAGGCACAGCCCCTCCGCCACTTGCCAACAACCATGTTGTGTTTGCTGTTGCATATACCATGATGCCCGCTGTCAAGGACACAGCCTGGTGGTATCGATGCTGCCAGCTGCTGGCATCGGCACAGGCGCCAGCCGTGTCACGCACACTCCACTGTCCACATGGATGAGCATCGACTGGACCAGAGGAGCACACAAGGGGCAAGTTGCTCCGCACCAACCAGAGGCACACGAGAACATTCAAAGAGCTTGCTATAGAGTCCGGACACCTGCGCCACATGTCATGAGAGTAGGGTTGGATCTCCACCCCTTGGTTTCGCTAAGGGTGCCATAGCACAGACTCTGAGCGGAAGCAGCTGGCAATTTCAGCTGCTCACTCCATTACCTCCTGGTACAGCTCAGGCAGGATCACAGCAAGGCGCACCAGCTCAGATCCTGCCAAGCAGAACCATCACACATGACTGCCTGGATCGGGATACCTCCCTGGTGTGCCCAGCTTCCTGCAGGTTGGGAATGCCAAGCCTTTGGGTTAGCAGGGAGACACATTCCCATGCGAGATCTGCCCCCACCTTCACATTTTAAAATGAGACATCTCAGGAGGTGCCTTCCTCCCCAACACCCGACACAGCATGTGCTGATGTTGCTCTCACCACATCGCCCACCAGCTTCTTCTGGAGCCTGCAAAGCCCCCCACGGCCCTCCTGCCCATCATTTGCCTTACACGGGTCAGGGCTAGGAATCTTCCTTCGCCATTTGAGATCCCCCAAAAATTATCTGCGGAAGACACTGTGGAGGTGGCCACAGAAAGATGCCAGCCTGCTTCTGCAGCCCAGCTGCCAGGCCAAGGTCTGGCAACTGGCAAGGGAGACCATCGCCCACACCACCCCAGTGCGACAGGCACCGTGGCTGCCAGCACAGCCTGGAAAGCAGCAGCTTACTCTCCAGAAGCCCATGTAAAGATCCCTCCATCCAAGCACCGCCTTGGCTCAAGAGTAGCAAGGCCACCATGGGGGCAAGACTCCCCAAAAGGGGGGCTAGCAAGGGGGGCAATTTCCAAACTGGGTTGACATCCTGGAGAACTGCTTCCTTTCTGGATAGATGAAGCCACAACACCCTCTGAAACTGCCGGTGATTCAGGCACGTGAGATGGAAATGAGGTCAGCAGATCTTTGGCAGAATCCCCTGCATTCTTGTTTACGGGGAAGATGGTTGAGGCAGGTGAGAACACGTGGCCTGAACGTGGCTGGCAGGTTTGGGCCTTTGGCCTCCTTCAGCATCTACCTGGCAAGCTGGAGCCTTTGCTGGGAGAAACTGGCCGGCTGAAAACAGATCTCGAAAACTGAAAGCAGAAAAGGCTGAATTCGGGTTTCCCGGAGCGGAAGAAAACACAGGATGTGGTAGAGCTCAAGGGAGGCAGCAAAGTGGAAAGCAAAGTGGGGGGTGGGTGGCAAGGGGGGGGGCAGAGCCATTTCCTCAGGAGTAGGGTTGCCATATGACCCGAAAACGGGATAATCCCAATTTGGGGGGATTGTGTTCACATCCTGGCAAATGGGGTAGAGGGTTCTGTCCCAATTTTGCGGAAGAGAATTATGGCAACCCTACTCAGGAGCCCACTGAGGATTTGATCTTCCAAAAACGAGAGCAGAAGAGGGGGCACTAGAGAGGCCGGTGTGGAGCACTAGAGAGAGCCGAAGAGGGGGCACTAGAGAAAGCGGGGCACGGTGTGGGTCATACGACAAGAACTCAGGGTCACCCCAGGAAACTGGTTGGTGGGAGAGGAGTTTCACCACCACTGTGGAACTCACCACCACTATGGCCATTCTATGGGGTGGCAACTGAGCATGAGGACTGGTGGCACACTCCAAACACCAAATGCGCTGCTCCCCCTGTGCCCTATGGATGGGCAGCCAGGGCCAGAAGAATGCCCAGGATTGCCCCGGCAGGCCCCTTGGAGCTTCCTTCTCTACCCAGCTAAGCCTTAACCATGCAGGGGGGCTTCTGTGGGGCACAGGCTGGCAGTGCTGTAGATGCCACTGGTACAGGGTCGCCATAAGGAAAATCCCAATTTTGGGGGGTTGCGTTCACAGACGGGCAAATGGGACAGAGGGTCCCGATTTGGTGGAAGAGGATTACGGCAACCCTAGAGTGGTGCCAGCTCCCAGTGCTGGCAGTGCCCGAGCGGGACTGAGGTGGTGCCAGGGATCCCGACCCAACCAAGCTGATTTGGGGGGCAAGAGGTTTGGGGGGCAAGAGGTGGCACTGGAGACTTGGTTCCTGAGTGGTGCCTGGTGCCAGGGGTTCCAGGTAGCCCACTCTGCCCACCCCCAGCAGCAGTAGTACTGGGGGGGCTGCCTCCCCTTCTGTGCCAAGGAGGCGGCCTGGGGGATTCAGGGGGTACAAGGAGGATCCAGGGGGGGCAGACCTTGCCAGCCCTGCCCTGCCCTTGGGCGCCTCTGCCGCAGGACCTCCGCAGTCGGACAACCCCAACCCGCCCCGTCCCCCTGGATGAGCCACCCACTCACCGCCGGAGAGCCGATCCGCCAGCCGGGGAAGGAGGACGGCTGGGCGAACGGGCGCCTCCTCCACCGCAGCCGCGTCGCTCCTCCGCCCCGCAACGTCACGCGCCGGAGGGAGGCAGGGAAGGGGCGGGCAACGGATCTCCTGAGCATGCACAGAGTGCTGGCAGGAGCAGCTGCAGGAGGGCATCAGAACAGCCAAAGGGCCTCCCCACTGTCCAACTTCAGGACCGCCCCCCAGGCATCCAAGGGCACCCCCTGTCCAGGATGACCCCCTGCTCTCTTTTTCCAGGACACGTCCTCTTTTTCAGCCTAATGTCCTGGAAAAACTTCATTGTCCTCCTTTTCCTTCTGAGCACAGAATTAAGAATCACCTGTATTTACTTGAATCTAATGCACCATTGAATCTAATGTGCACCCTGTACAGTACACCAGATGCAAAGAGGTCCTCTTTTCCAGGACACGTCCTCTTTTCCAGCCTTATGTCCTGGAAAAAACTTCATTGTCCTCCTTTTTCTTCTGAGCATGGAATTAAGAATCACCTGTATTTACTTGAATCTAATGCACCATTGAATCTAATGCGCAGATGCATTTCATCAGATGCAAAAAGATCCTCTTTTCCAGGACGCGTCCTCTTTTTCAGCCTTATGTCCTGGAAAAAACTTCATTGTTCTCCTTTTTCTTCTGAGCATGGAATTAAGAATCACCTGTATTTACTTGAATCTAATGCACCATTGAATCTAATGCGCAGATGCATTTCATCAGATGCAAAGAGGTCCTCTTTTCCAGGACACGTCCTCTTTTTCAGCCTTATGTCATGGTAAAAACTTCTCTTGTCCTCTTTTTCCTTCTGAGCAGGTAGCATGGAATTAAGAAATACCCGTATTTACTTGAATCTAATGCACCATTGAATCTAATGCGCTCTCTGTATAGTACACCAAATGCAAAGAGGTCCTCTTTTCCAGGACACGTCCTCTTTTTCAGCCTTATGTCCTGGATAAAAACTTCATTGTCCTCCTTTTTCTTCTGAGCATGGAATTAAGAATCACCTGTATTTACTTGAATCTAATCCACCATTGAATCTAATGCGCAGATGCATTATATCACATGCAAAGAGGTCCTCTTTTCCAGGACACGTCCTCTTTTTCAGCCTAATGTCCTGGTAAAAACTTCTTTTGTCCTCTTTCCTTCTGAGCAGGCAGCATGGAATTAAGAAATACCTGTATTTACTTGAATCTAATGCACCATTGAATCTAATGCGCAGATGCATTATATCACATGCAAAGAGGTCCTCTTTTCCAGGACACGTCCTCTTTTTCAGCCTTATGTCCTGGAAAAAATTCTTCATTGTCCTCCTTTTCCTTGTGAACAGGCAGCAGGCAGCCTTCTTGGAATTAATAAATTAGTGTCCAAAATTGTGCAAACCTTTTTGGGGAAAGTGTATTTATGAGGTTATATGGCTAATAACACCACTTTTTAAAAACCCACTTCCAGCTTTACAACAGCTTTTCTTACTGTTGTAGAGAGGCAGTCAACAATTAGAAAAGCAAAGGTGGTGTTATTAAGTATCAAACCTCAAAAATACACTTTTCCCAAAAAGGTTCCCACAGTTTTGACCACTACTGTAGATACAATGGTTTCAAATTTAATAATAAGCTGTACAGGCTGAAATCCTAAAGATACTTTCCTGGGAGTAAGATGCATTGAACACAATAGCGCTTGCTTTTGAGTAGAAATGTTTAGGATTGTGCTCATAATTAACCACATGAAAGCAATATATATGAGTGTTTTTAACTTTTATTTTGTTGTGTCCTACGTTTTTCTGAGCTGTCCTACATTTTAGGAGGGTCCTCATCCACTTTTGCGGTTATGGCATCTGATCACCCTGGTCCTGGTGGATCCAAGACATTTGTGGATCCCTTCTCCAGCTCTGGATATGTCCCAGGACCCAGGAGTAAGTGGTCCTGGCAGGGAACTCACATCACATCCCGGGACAAGGAGTTCCGTAGATCAGCGTTTCTCAAAGTGGGGGTCGCCTGGAGCTTTCCTGGGGGTCACTTTCCTAAAGACCCCTGGTGCAGGGGGTCAGGTCAGGCTTGCCAGACCTCCGGCTGTAGCTGTGCGCACACTGGGGCTTCCTTAGAGGCTGCCCCAGGGACTTCTGATTGCTGAATGGTGGAGAGGGGGCTTCCCCCAAGTGCGTGCCACCTGCCCAGATTCCCTGTAGGCGCACGTGCGCTGCCCACCCAGATCACCCGGGAGGGAGCTTCCCTCCAGGCGCGCACGCTGCCTGCCAGCCAGCCCATTTCCCGCCAGCTGCTGCCCGCCAGCTGGATCTTACTTCCAGGTAAACTGTTACTGGCTAGCAGCCAGAGAGGCCAATCCTATGCATGCCTACTCAGAAGTTAGCCCCATGATAGTGAATGGGGCTACTCCCAGGAAAGTGCTAGGATTGCAGCTTAGAGCCCAATTCTATGCATGTCTACTCAGAAGTCATTCCCATTTAGTTCAGTGAGGTTGACTCCCAGGAAAGTGTGCATAGCACAGGAGCAGTAGAGCCCAATCCTATGCATGTGCACTCAGAAGTACCGGTAAGTCAATTCAGTTCAGTGGGACTGTCTCCAAAGAAAGAGCATAAGATTGCAGCCTCGGGGCCCAATCCTATGCATGCCTTAAAGTAGCAACAAAATAATTTTATGGTTGGGGGTCCCCAAAACATGAGGAACTTATAAAGAGGTCACGGCATTAGTAAGATTGAGAACCACTGCCGTAGATACACACTGGGGCTAGAAACGTCCGTGCCTGTCCTAAGAGAGGCTGTCCAGTTTAGTGGCTGTACCTGGATCTGGTGTGGCTAGGAAGGAAGAGAGTGTCTCTATCCACTCTCTCCACCCCTTCATCATTTGGGGGGCTCAGTCCTGCCCCTGCACCCCGAAATCTCACTTTTCCAAACTGGAGAGCCACAAATGCTGCCTTTCCCAGTACTGAGCCTTTCCCAGTACTGAGGTGCAACCCAGCCCAGTTGTCCTTCTGGTCACTCCTTGCTGCACCTTTTCCATTCCCACTACATCAGTGGTCAGGGAACAGGGGTAAATTACCCCAAATGGGGTAAAAATGAAATCCCTGGGGGTAATGGAGCAATATAGGGGAAGCAAGGGACACTAGGGAAGGGATGGGTGCAGGGGGTAATGTCGGCATATCTAAATATATTTTGGGGTAAAAGGTGAAAAAGTTCCCTGACCCCTGCACTACATCCGTCTGGACATGTGGCAACCAAAATGGACTCGGGCTGCAATCCTAAAGACACTTTCCTGGGAGTAAGACCCATTGGACACAATGGGGCTGACTTTTGAGTAGACCTGGTTCGGATTGTGCTCTCGGTGCTCCAAGTGTGGCCCAGCCATCAATCTGTGCAATGCATTACGGGTGTCCCTCTTCATTCATTAGAGTTCCAGTCCAGAACCTCTCTTGGAAAATAGTTTTAAAGACCTACTTCCAGCTTGACAACAGCTTTTCTTACTGTTGTAGAGAGGCAGTCGGCTTTGAGAAATGCAAAGGATCTCCTGCCTTACCTGGCTCAGCTGAAGAACAGAATGACTGCTTGCATGACTCCTCTACAACAGTAAGAAAAGCTGTTTCTAAAACTGATTTGCAATGGCCGTGCCTGTTGAGTCCAATCAGGGTATAAAAAAATCAGTGTATAACTAGGTTGGACCTGTTTAATGTTAGCTGTTTATCTTCAATACCTTTTCTAATGACCCCAACCAGGCCTTTCTACACCTACACTTACACCTCCAGGCCTTTCTGGGGAGCCACTGTCCATCCATGTAGGTGGCATCAGTGTCAGGGGTCTCCACATCTCCTTGGCTCCTCGAGGGGTACCCCAGAAGTGTCCAGATCCCAAAGCGGAGCAGTTCTTACACTCGTGTCACTCGCAGGCAGACTATTTCTGGCCCACAAAAGGCTATTTCTGGCCTGTAGTCTCATGGCTATCAGGTTGCCATCTGATGATGTCCTGTGTTGGTTCCCCCCATCCCAGCCCAATGGTGGGAGAAATGTGGGGTCCATTTAAGTGTGTTGGTGCTTGCAGAAATCCTGGAAATGTAACCCCATTTATTCATTAATCTTAAGTTCCGTCTCTAATCACCTTATTGAAATTTTATTATTTAAAATAATAATAAATTATTTTTATTTTATAAAATAAAATAAACTGTGCCCTCGACACTGTGCCATTTATTTGATGTGAAATTTTAGAGATCTTTGGCTTCGATTTAAGAAACGGGGGAACAAAACACTACAAGTTTAAATTTCCGAAATATATTTTTTTGTGTTTGTAACAATACAGAGAGTTGTTTCTGGAAAGTGCTGAGCAGAACCGGTTACGGGCAAAGGAAGGGAGCTTGCAAGGGTGTCGTCCATGGAGTGCCGCATCCCGAGGGCTCGGCCAGCGGTAGGAGGAGTGGCGCACTCAGTTGCAAGGGCTGTCGGGGGCCAAAAAACTCCCTTTATGGACCCACTTCATATCCCGGACACGTCGAATAGACTGGATCTGGGGCTGGAAGGCTGACCACTCGTTCCAGTGTCCAAAGTCTCCACGCTCAAAAAGGTACTGATAACCCCGGTAGCCGGGGTATTGGTATCCCACCCAGCTGTGGGGAAAGAAGGGATGCACATTATATGGGCAGACTTGGCATGATGGGGCTCTGCCATGGTCTTGGCATGGAGCCTCTTGTGCCGATGGGTCCCATTGATTTCCCATAAGTTTTCCACTTGCTTGCCAAGCATCTCCAGCCCATTCCTGTTGTCGAATGACTCTAGTATTATGGGATGGAGTGAAAGCTGGCTCTGTACCCATCTGCTGATCAATGTTTGGTCCCTGAATCCACATTTAAGGGCAGAGCCTTTCCTCCCCCCTACATATCCATCATACCAAAGCATGATTCCTCACTGACTGCCCCTTCCTCACATCTCCTTGCTGCACCTTGGACCATGGGGAGTCCAAGCATCCAAGCATGGGGGGTCCAAGCAGGCTGAGCTCCAGCATCTCCTGCAGCTTGGAGTACCTTCTTTCCCACCCTACAAGAGGAGAGGCAGCTCTGGCTTCTTCAAGAGTGGGCTTACATTCCGCTGGGCACCTTCACGCTCCCCACGCGACCCCGGAAGCCACGGGCCCAGAGACTTGGCATGTCGTCCTCCTGGACCTCCATCTGGTTGCCCTTGAAGTTGGCACTGTCGAAGAGGAGGATTCTCTGTTCTTGAGTCTCCTGCTGGGGCTGGGAAGGAAGGGAGGGTGTCAGCTTCTTGCTCACCCAACCTTGGAGCCTCTTCAAGGAGTTGGTCCCCACTGCCACATCAGATGGTCACCAAATTGTCCCCACTTGCCCCAGCCAGAACCATCTTCCACCCAGCCTTGCTGATCTGGCTCCTTTTCCATGGCAGAAGTTGGAGACCCCCAACTGTGGATGGCCCCAGACTCACCATATTCACTGGTCGTATGGAGCGGAGACAGTCGCTCCTGGCACTGCTGGACCAGGTGTCCCACCGTGGGTACTCGCCCTTCTCCAAGACGAACATCTCCCCTCGCAGGTTGGACTGCTCAAAGGCCACCCAGCTGAGGGAAGGGGGTAAAGACATGGGGATTGCAAAGGAAAGAGAGATGGTGAATGAACGGGGTTGCCCCCATGCTCTCAACACTGCACCACCAGTGCCCCCCATGCTATCCTTACAGGGTGTTTTGAGTCTCGGGGTGTTTTGGTTCAGTGGTTGTTTGGCAGAGTTACCATATGTCCTGTTTTTCCAGGACATGTGCTGGATTTTTAGCCTTGTGTCCTAGATAGGATTGCCATAATTCTCTTCCACAAAATCAGGACAGGACCGTCGGTCCCATTTACCAGTAGGTGAACACAATCCCCCCAAATCAGGAATGTCCCAACCCTTCAGGACATATGGCAACCCATGTCCTGGAAAAAAATCTTCGCTGTCCTCCATTTACTTGACAGCAGGCAAAAGGTGCCCCCTTTCAAGGGCTCTGGTGCCCCAAGATGGACCCTGGACCTGGATGAACCCATCTGACCCCTGGTTCCAGACTCCCCATCTCAGTCTGCTGCCCCTGCCAGATCTTTCAAGGGCTCTGGTGCCCCCTTTCAAGGGCTCAAGTGCCCCAAGATGGACCCTGGACCTGGATGAACCCATCTGACCCCTGGTTCCAGACTCCTCATCTCAGTCTGCTGCCCCTGCCAGATCTTTCAAGGGCTCTGGTGGCCCCGTCCTGCCAGGCACTTTCCCTGCCAGTCTGCTCCGAACTCTGGCTCGCTCTCTCTCTTTAATGAGTTCCTTGCCACAGGCCTGGATTGCTTCTTGCTGCTTTTGATCCATCTCTTTCATCCCAGATTTGTCCTTTGGGGATTCCTTCTGCTTCGCCATTGGTAGGAAAGCTCTCCGTTGTTCAATGTCGTTCCCCCCACCTTATGATTCACAGGTCCCAGCTTGGCCAACGAGCATCTCTGTCTAGCCAGGCACTCGTCTGCCAGTCCAGCACCAGAATGTCTCCCACCCAAAATAGCAAGGACCCTTTCCAGTGCTGTCTCGGAGGCCACTTGCCCACCCCTAAGCACTTCTCCTGCAAGGCCTTGGAAGAAGCTTTGCAAAATCTGGGGGTTGATGGGGTTAATCTGTGTTCTACAAATGCAAAGCTCTTGCAGAGAATTAATTGAATGCAAAAAGAAAAACAAATCTGCACTGGGTTTTATTATCTTGGATAACAAAAACAGGCAGAGAAACCAGAGTCTGGCTTTTTTGGGGGGGCCAAGACACTGGCACCTTGGTTTACTCGCATAATTTGCTCCAGAAGCATGCTTATAAACCAAATTGCTTGTACATCAAACCAAATTTACCCATTAAAAATAATGGAAATTCAGCAACCCTCAACAAGTACTTTCTTCTAAGCCTCGGTCTTCCCAACCTGCAAAAAGGGACACCAAGAGAAAGCCTGGTGTGTCCAGAAAGCACCACTCAGACCCCTAGGGTTCTGTTCATTCCTTGCCTGTAGGTCGCCATGAGACCTGGTGCCACCCCAAGTGCGAGTAACCCACCCGCTCTTCCCGGCCAGGGTCACTCACGGTCCAGAATCCACGATGACGCTGCGCACTCGCTGGAAGCCGCGCTCGCCCAAATCCAGGCACTCACCAGTCAGCACCGCCTGCTGGCCCTGGAAGTTCTCTTGGTCAAACAGAGTGACCTGAGGGAAGACCCAGAACCAGCACCCCACGGTGAGTAGGGGGTTGCATTCATGGCTGCTGCCCAAGGGGGATCGGGATAAAGCCATCAGTCCTGTGTGCCACTTACCCGGAAAGGCGCCAAGGTGGTCTCCTCACTCTGGCTCCTGGAATCTGGGGACGAGTTGGTGGTCAGTGTGGGGTCTCCTTTTTCCTTTCTCTCGGGGTCCTGATTGCAAAGGGGGATTCTTCTGCATTCAGACATGGCAACTTCCAGCTGCAAGGCCTGCAATGAGGACACTGGGTGATGAAGGGAACCCATTTGGGGCACGATCATGAATGTGGGTGCAGAAAGTGTCCTCTGAATCCCGAGCTTGGGGGGGAAACTAGACCTGTGTTCAAACTAGGGAAGGAGGACCAGGCTCTTTCCTGGACAGCAGAAGGGGGCATAAACCACATATACCTGCAGCCAGCCCTGGAGGGTGGAGGGCATGCCTTACCTGGTGCTGGGATGACACGGTGGAGGGAGGGAGCTGGTTGGCCTCCCCAGAGCCTGGCCCTGCTTTATATGCTGGTCAGGACAGGTCCCAGTAGGACACAATGGAAGTGCTGGCTCATCTGAGTCTGCGGAAGCCTCGCTCATCACATCATGCAATGGGGGAGCTCAGCTGGAAGAATGTGAGCCCAGCTTATCCCCCCATGTTTTAGCTGCCCCATACAGGAGCGGCTGCTGACCCAGCAGTTGGTGTTGAGGACAGGCCTGGATTGGGGTTGGGGGGCATGTTTTGCACACACCCCAGATATGAGCCATCAGGAAGCTGGCAGGTCCCCCCCAGTCCACCTAGTCTGAACCAGGCCCATCATGCGCTCAGAAGGATCACGGCAAAGAACAGTGGGGCAAATCTGCATCACCACCTCTCCATCTCTTTCCATTTGTAGCGGCCACCCCTAAGGCACTCGTTCCCACCTTTCCGGATGGATCCTTAAAAACAACTCTCTGAGTCCCCGAGGGGCTCACTGGGTGGGAGCACCCTTGAAGGGAGGGGTGCGCCGCACAAACTTGGACTGGTTCGAGGAAGGCTCGCCAGCCTCCCGCCCGTGCTTGATCCCGAGGAAGCAGCCCTTTGTCTGGCCTGTGCTGAGTCAGGAGGTTTGGCACAAACATTCTGGTATAAAAACGCCTCTGAAAAGAAGCCAGCGATGGAGTCAGGCTGAAGATTGCCCAGGTAAGTGCTGGTCCCGCAGAAGCCTTCCCTGGAGACAGGCGCCTGTCTGCTGGCATCTGGCCTCCGCCACTCCAGGCAGACCAGACGATGGAGCGCTATGGACTGTGGCTATTCCTGGAAATCTGTGTTGGCAGCCTCAGCCTCATGCAGTTCTGGAGGTTCCTGTTCAGATCTCCAATTCGGGGTTCAGCGGAAGGTGGTGCAGATTTGGGGGGCCTCCAGGACACTCTCCATCCAGTGCTCACCCAGGGGAAGCTTTGGCCGAGGCCACAAAGAGCCACTTTCAACCGCAGAGGATATGGGAGGGGTGGGGAGAAGAGGATAGAAGTCATCTCTGCACATGCTCAGAGGCATATCTTCAGTGTTTCTGTAAGTGAACCAGGGCAAGTTTCCAGGGGCGTTAGAGCCAGGAGGTTGGACTGAGACCAAGAAGATACTGGTTCAAATCCTCCTTAGCCATGAACCTTCCTGGATGACCTTGGGCCAGGCACCACTCTCAACCTCACCTACCTCACAGGGTTGTTGTGAGGACTAAAAGATAAAAGCTTTGGGCATTTGTATTGGCATAGGAAAAACAGGGTATAAATCCCCATAGTAGTAGTAGTAGTAGTAGTAGTAACAACACCCCAGCATTTTTGTGTTTCAGGGATGAGCTGGTGATAACTTTGACTCAGTTGGCAGCCCTCATCGGTGACTTTCCCTCTCGTGTCCCTGCAACTGGGGAGCAACAGCCAGCATGAGCCAACACCCTGGGAAGTCTTCTGGGCTTTGGAAGGTGTAGATGCTGTGATATACTGGTGTATACTGGTGATTGATTGATACGGCAGGACTTGGCCTTGGGTGACAGGGATAGGACATGCACCACTCAGACTCCAAGGGTTCCAACTAGCAGGGCATCTGGAAGACAGAAATAAGGGGACTGGATGAACGGGGGAGTGGATCCCTAGAAGGCCATCTAAGTGCCTGTGATGGTTTCCCACTAATCATTCCTTCAAAGCCCCCCACCTAGTTGTCTCTGACCTCCTTCTCCCCCCAAGCCTGAGTCCTGATGTTTCCTGTCTGTGTGCCCCCCCCCCCCAGATTGTGGCCTGGGATGAGCCGGACTTCCAAGGGCGCAAGCAAGAATTCACCTCCGAGTGCTACGACACGGCAGCCTGCAGCATCAAGCATGTGCGCTCTGCCCGGGTGGATTGTGGCACGTGAGTGAAGTACCCACTGCCCTGCCAACCCCTCCCCTCTAACCCCGGGTTCTTGGGTACCAGGCAGCAGCACCCTGTGTATTTCCACAGGTGGGTGGGGTATGAGCACCCTGGCTTCCAGGGGCAGCAGTTTGTCCTGGAAAGAGGAGATTACCCCTGCTGGGAGGCCTGGAGTGGCAGCAGCGCCTACCACGTACCGAGAATGAGCTCCTTCCGGCCCATCTCCTGTGCGGTGAGCCTGGTGGGGTGGTGGATGGGGGATGCTCAGCAGACCCACCACCCATGTAGGCAGAGACCTCACCCTTGGGAGCATCCATGGGAGCAAGAGCTCTCACCCCTGGGTGAGTGCAGCAGTGGCTGCAGTAGGCTGGGAGCCAACTGTGCCAGCCATTCTGGGGTGGGGTTAAGATAGGGTTGCCATATGTCCCGAAAAACAGGGACAATCCTGATTTGGGGGGATTGTGTTCACATACTGGCAAATGGGATGGAGGATCCTGTCCTGATTTTGTGGAAGAGAATTATGGCAATGCTAGGTGAAGAGCCCCCAAGCTGACCGTTGTCTCCTCTTGACCCCAGAACCACCATGACAGCAAGTTAACCATCTACGAGCAGGAGAACTTTCTGGGCCGCAAAGGGGAGCTGAATGATGACTGCCCTTCGCTCCAGGCTGCGGGTTGGGGTGCCAATGAAGTGGGCTCCTTCCGCGTCCACTCGGGAGCGTAAGTCCCGGGCCGGGGTTCGGTACTTGGAGTCCTCAGAACAGGCTCCCCATTGTGTGTCCTTTCTCAGGTTTCTCTGAAGCTTCCCTTCTCCTTCCGCAGCTGGGTGTGCTCTCAATTCCCTGGATATCGAGGCTTCCAATACGTCGTGGAGAGTGATTGCCACGGGGGTGAATACCGACACTTTCGGGAACTGGGGTCTCACGCCCAGACTTGCCAGCTGCAGTCCGTTCGTCGGATTCAGCAGTGAGTCGGCACCGCACAGGCTTCACCACCTGGCCGGGCACCAGCAACGGGGTTGGCCAGAGCTGCATTGCCCCAGGCCACATCCTAGCAAAGCTGCACCATGCCAGAGATTCCCTCAAATGTGCGCAATAAAGTATATTGGTTTAAACCGTTTCAAGTGCCTGAATGGCTGCGGGTCTCATTGCAGAGAAGGGAGAAGACAGAGGCACCCACCCCATGGAGCCTGCACAGAACCTCCATGTGGGGAGGCAGTCTACCTGGCCTTCCTAGTTCTTGCACCACAATGGCAAGAGAGGCCTTCACACCCAGCTTGTGGGCTTCCCGTTTCATTAACCACTGTGGGAAGCAGCTGGAGGACAGACTGGACAGGTTGCCCCATTTACAACCAGCCGGGATCCTATTTATTACCATATTGTCTAAGGCTGCAATCCTAAAGACACTTTCCTGGGAGTAAAACCCACTGAACACAATGAGACTTATTTTTGAGTAGACATGGTTAGGATTGTACTAACCACAGTCGATGTCTACTCAAAAGTAAGTCCCATTGTGTTCAATGGGTCTTACTCCTTACTTTAGGATTGCAGCCTAAGAGTACAATCCAAGAGCACAATCCTAACCATCTCTATTCTTTAGGATTGCTGCCTAAGGGCACAATCCTAACCATGTCTACTCAAAAGTAAGCCCCATTGTGTTCAATGGGTCTTAGTCCCAAGAAAGTGTCTTTAGGATTGCAGCCTATTTCACTTTACAATTGTGTCTTTAGGATTGCAGCCTAATTCACTTGTGCACGTTAGGATTCTCCTCCAAAGACACAGGCCTGTTTCCTTTATGTTCAACCTATGAGAGAAAGCTGTGGCTGCAATCCAAAACACAGTTTCCTGGGAGTAAGTCCTATAGAACTCAATTGTACTTACTTCTGAGTAGACATGCATAGGATTGCACCCTATGTGTTTGTGCATCTGGTGGTCTCTGCATGATACAGCAGGGTCAGAGTGATCAGATGTCCTCTTTTTAAGGACATATCGTGGATTTTAGCCGGGGTGGGGGGGGGAATCTTCATTGTCTTTTACTATATGAGCAGGTAGCATGTAGTAGACTTGTAATTAATAAAATTAATTAACTTAATTAATTTATTTATTTAATTAATTAACTTAATTAACTTAATTAATTAACTTAATTAATAATACATTTAATATTTATTAATAAATATTAATATTTATAAATTATAAATATTTATAATAGAAATTATAAAAAGCAGGCCTCCGTCAGTCTTGAAAGACTATGGTATCGTGCTCGGCGCTGCATACGCTGCATGCGAAGCACGAAAGCCTGGGTTAGATTGTTATGGAGGATAGGCTGTTACCCAAGCAGCAAATCCCCCCTCTCCAGGCCACTGAATTAGTCCAATGGAAAGGCAGAGCCCATACGATTGGATCCAGCTGCATCGCAGAGCTGGCCTAAGGACAGGAGCTCACCCTGTCTTGTGGGGCCAACCGAGGTCTCGAACCCTGGCCTGCTGGTTAACAGGCACAGCGTCTTAACCGCTTGCGCCACCCACAGCCCTAGAAATTATAAATATTTATAATAAATAATAATATTTAATAATAAATATTTAATAATAATGTAATATAGATTTTAAATCAACCACATGAAACCACAGCCAGTCCACTAGCTGACAAACAGAAATACAATCCTAACCATAATTACTCAGTAGTAAGCCCCATTGTGTTCAATGGGACTTACTCCCAGGAAAGTGTCGTTCGGATTGCAGATTTGGTTGGCACTGTGGCAGGTGGGCAGCAGGTGGTGCCCCTGTCCAAGAAAAGTCTCTGTCTCAGTTTCTGGGCTGCAGCGCCACACTGACAGCATGGGCAGCTTGTGTAATACCGAGGCAGGGCTGGAGGCAGCATGTTTTGCAGGGTGAGATGCTCTCGTCAAAGACCCGTAGAATCGTAGATATCCATAAAATATCCATAGATAGATATTTTAGAGAGAGATATCTATAGAATTGACGGTTGACTTTATTTCTCCAGATAAAGCAGTCTAGAATTGGACACCGGAAAGCAATCAAAACATGCACGCCTTGGATATCCTTCCTTTAGGATATCCTTCCTATAAATTGAATAAATAAATAATAATAAAATTTGTAGGTCTTAATGGAGCAAATGATACACATTGTAATGGAAAATGGTACACAGTACTGGAGTTGATCATCCTCAGGCTTGGGATCCAGTTGAGAGCAACTTATCCAGTTGGCTGAAAGTCTGCTTTGGGTCAGTTTGTGACCTCCCGGGTATGGATGGCACCAAAGAAACTGGGCAGAGCTGGGAGTAGGAAGCTGGGGAAATGGGTGTTGAGAGAGGGGAAGGGACCTTTCTTGGAGTTGTAGGAGAGACGCTCCTTCTCGTTGGCTGCCTGGCTTTTTGCTCCAGCAACATTTGGGTTCAAAGTTGGCACAGGGTGCCACCAAACAGGAGGGGCAAAGCCAGTGTAGGGAGGGACTGGCTGCTACCCCTGGGGTGCCAGGCCATTGCCCACCAGTGACCAGCCCCTCCTCACCCCACCCGCATCCCACAGCATCTGCTCATTAATCCCCAGCACTGTCGGCCAGCCGTAATGAGATGCTAACTGGATTTGCTGTAATATCGGGTGAGGGAAGGTCAGACAGGTAAGTCTGCAGTCAGCGTATTGTTATTATCAATCAATAACCTATTTATTTTCCAACACTCCTATTAACCTCGGCCAGCCAATCGCCATTTCAATTTGAAGAGGCTTTGCCAGTGTGGTGCTGACTGGACAATCCGGTTGAGGAGGCGACGCTGCCCTGACCCCACCGGCGGAATCCAATTAGAGTCATTTTCATGGGGAGAAGAAAATGGCAAATGGGGGCCGCGTTCCCCCCCCCCAGGCCGTGTGTGCCTGCTTGGTGCTCACCACTGAACAACTCATAGGCGGTAAAGAGGCCGGGAGGGCAGGAAAGGCTTCCACCTATGAGTCCAGCCATGGCTTCCTCTTAGAACAGAGTAGCTCCATGATGCTGGAGCGTGCCCTGGTCTTCTGTGCCAACGTCGTCCTGTCTTCTGCAGTGCCAGGAAAAGATCCGGCACTTTTTTCTGGCTACTTGGCAAGGTGAGGTCCATTGAAGAAGTTCCATGAAGAAGAAGGCCCATCCACAGGAGCATATCAACGCTCCTTCTGCTACTAACTTATCTGCAAACAATCCCCCCCCCAAAAAAAACCAGTGGCTTCCAGCACTGATGGACTGTGCTGAGCTGCGGCCACAAATTCTCCCCAGCGGATTCATATTTCCTGGCTCCTGGGGGCTGCATCTTCTGGACGGGCAAGATTTAAGGCAATCAGTGCATTTCCTCTCTGTTTTATGGCAGAGGGACCTGAAACACCTGGTGTGTGTGTGTTGGTGTGTGTGTTTGTGCAATCCTCTCCCAAGACAGAGCTGATCACTGGAATCACACCTTGGAAATGGTGCATCACAGCCGGCACAAATCCTTCTCAGCCATTCTTTGTGGCGTGTTTGCCCTTTGATTTAAGTGGCCTCCTGCGCCTGCGGTTTCCTCCAGGCCGGCACTCCGTCTATCTCCCCATTTATCTCCCTCCTGGAGGCCTCCCTCCTATTTCTTCCCCTCTGATCAATAAGCCAGCAGCAGCTTCTCTCCTTGGCCACTTTGTGCAGTTTTTCTTGCATGCCTGTCCTGTATTTCTTGTTCAGCCTTCATCCTGGCTTGTCCGTTTTCTCATTAGGTCTCAGCCCAGCTCTGGCTGTATATTTTCTGCTCCGGCTTCTTCCCTCGCACAGCTCTGGTGGGATCCCGGCTCTCCTCTGGACTTTTCAACTTTTAAGAACAAAACTCTTAAAAGTTTTGTTCAACCTATGCTGCAATCCTAAACACACTTTCCTGAGAGTCTGGGCACAATCCTAACAATATCTACTCAAAAGTAAGCCCCGTTGTGTACAATGGGTCTTACTCCCAGGAAAGTGTCTTTAGGACTGCAGCCTATCCCCCAAATCCAGAGTAACTACAAGAGTTACGTGCACCTGTACTTACTGCACCACTTAGTGAAAACCTATGGGAAATTCATATTGGAATCCAGAGTAGACATGGTTAGGATTGTACCCTTAGGCAGCAATCCTAAAGAATAGAGATGGTTAGGATTGTGCTCTTGGATTGTACTCTTAGGCTGCAATCCTAAAGTAAGGAGTAAGGAGTAAGAACACAATGGGACTTACTTTTGAGTAGTTCTTACACCGGAGCAAGAACTTCCTATAGTTACTCTGGATTTTGCCCTAAGTCCCATAGAACACAATAGGACTTACTTCTGAGTAGACATGCTTAGGATTACACCCAGTGGTGGGATTCACATAAATTAACAACAGGGTCTATGTCCTAATAATCTAAACTAACAACAGGGTCTATGTCCTAATAACCTAAATTAACAGCAGGTTCTAATAACCCTAATAACCTAAATTAACAACAGGTTCTATGTCCCATAAGTAATTCTCAGATCCAGGCGCTCATTAGCAAAGGGTTCCATAGAACCTTGAGAACCCCCTGAAACCCACCACTGATTACAGCCCTACAGCACAATCCTAACCATGTCTACTCAAAAGTAAGCCCCATTGTGTTCAATGGGTCTTACTCCCAGGTCTTTAGGATTGCAACACTAAGCAGCTCCAGACTGCATCAGTGAAGATGGGGACGCAACCTAAAGGGGCAATTTGGGAGTGAGATTCTTTGTTTGGATCCCTTTTGTGCCTTCCCCAGAGCCTGGTTTCAGACACTCAAAGGAATACTTGAGGTCTTTGGGGAGCTGATCAGAGGAGATGCCAGTCGGAGCTGGAGAGTGGGCATAAGGGGGTCTGTGCATCCAGCCCAGCAAGGTGGTGGGTGGTGTTGCCATAATTCTCTTCCACAAAATTAGGACAGGACCCTCTGTCCCACTTACTAGTATGTGATCACAATCCCCCAAAATCGGGATTGTCCCTGTTTTGGGGGACATGGGGCAACTCTAGTGGTAGGGCACACATATTTCCCCTTTGGGAGCTCCTCCAACTCTCCACCATCAGTGGCATTAGGTGATGCATTTTGCCTTCAAGGGATGTCCTCCTTGCAAGCCCATCCTAAATGGGCTTATACCAGGAAATGGAATATACCAGGAAAAGGGCTTATACCATCCAATACCGGGAACTAGAAGGTCTTCATGTTGACTTGGTCCCCCTCCAGATCTTCTGGAGTACCTCCTTTGGGTGCCTCCTTTGTAGCGTCCTTGGAGGGGAAAGATGCCCGAGACGTGGGATCCTTGGAGATGCTAGACTGGGTCACTCACAACTTAGGATTGCCATATGTCCCCAAAAACTGATTTTGGGGGATTATGTTCACTGTCACATACTGGCAAATGGGGAAGAGGGTCCTGTTCCGAATTTGTGGAAGAGAATAATGGCAACATTAGTCACAACTCCTGGCTAGATCTTGGCTCCAGTCATGCCGTGACCTCCTGTTTCACTCAGAAAAGCAGTGATGGGGAAGGAGAACTTCAACAGGTCAGGAGGGGGTCACTAGTTGGGCACCTCAGGTCAACAGAAATGGGCACACAAAGAGGGGACAGGCTGGAGCTGTCCCCCAATCCTGGCCTGCTTGTCTTGGTTTTGGAGCCTTCCTCCCCTTGCCCCTTCTAGGGAGGCTGCCCTGACTTTGCCTCCGCCAACGGGCACGTTGTCTCCGGTTGTGGCTCAAAGACCATTTCTATGCAGATGATCTTCTAATCTCCACGAGGAAAGGGGGGGGGGCAGGTCTCTGACGGCTGATGAAATTCAATCTCACCTCCAGTCTGATTATGATAATTTGCAATGCGGAGAGGAAAAGTGAATTATTATTAAATGCAAATAAAAGTTAAATAATGCTGTTTGGGAGCCGCTCAAAGTGACAGAAAAGCTATAAATTAGGAGGAGAGATTTGAACTGTGGATAATATATCACGGTCGGAGTCGTTCATGGTCACTTAAGACTGAGCCGAGACGGCAGACCTGGGAGGTGTCTGTGATCAGGCAGAGCCGCTCATTATCTTGATTGGAAAATAAGGGAGAGGCCTCCATGCCATGCCCAGGTGAGTGGTGGTGGATCGGGGCTGGAGATCCAGCTTCCTGGGCAGTGCCAGGCACTGGGACCCATGCAGGTGCCACTCAAGGAGCAGCTCTGAATGGCCTTCTCTTCTCAAGCTCCTCTGCAGGCTCCTCAGGTTGCCCACTTCTCAGGCTCCTCTGCAGCACATGCCATGTGCCCCTGCTGGTGACAGACATGTGGCCTGATCTGGGCTCTGGTGTCATCCCTCTTGTGCCACCGGCATCGGAGATCTGTGGCTGCACGGCTTCGGTTCTAGACCTGCCTGAGCAGCCCAATTGGTCAGACTTGGAGGTCTGTGAAATGGGGAGCAAGGGGGAGCCTGAGCAATGTTGATCTGTAGATCTGAAGGTGCTTCTTCCTGAAAACCTTCTTGGAAAGCTTGTCTTTAAAACAACTCAGAATAGGTCGGGACCTTGCGTGGAACCCCAAAGAGAAATGGGGGGTTCTTGTGATAGTAGGCAAGCAAAAGGGGGACACACAACTGGAGGTTGGAAGTCCTTAGACAGTTCAAGGTCCAGAGCCCTTGTTGGTTGGAAATGTCAGGCTCCATGGAGTCCTGTTTGGAGACTTCTAGGCCTGGTGCCCCCCATGGCATTCCTGAACAAGGTGCCCCTTGCCCTCTGGGTGCCAGGCTAGACTTTGCTTAGACCCAGAGTGGTCAAGGTGCCCATTCCTGAACTTGTTGCCCCCCATGGCATTTCTGAACCAGACGCCCCTTGCCCTCTGGGTGCCAGGCTAGACCTTGCTTAGACCCAGAGTGGTCAAGGTGCCCATTCCAGAACCTGGTGCCCTCCATGGTATTCCTGAACCAGATGCCCCTTGTCCTCTGGGTGCCAGGCTAGACCTTGCTTAGACCCAGAGTGGTCAAGGTGACCATTCCTGAACCAGATGCCCCTTTCCCTCTGGGTGCCAGGCTAGACCTTGCTTAGACCCAGAGTGGTCAAGGTTCCACCCTTCCCCAAACCCCAAAAGAATATTGTCTTCTGATGGCAACAGAACAGCCACACTACCCTCCAGTCCAGTTCTCTGGTCCCACAACTGAGTCCTCCAACTTCAGGCAAGAGAAGGACCTTTATGGCCTTGCTGCACCGCTGGATCTCCTTGTCGATCGAACGACACTCCTTGTTGCTCTCCGGAGGAGCATAGGCTTGTTGGTTTCCTGGTTAATGCTCAACAAAACCCTCTAACGGCCCCTCCGCTGCGATTCTGCCGCCATTGTGTGGTTCGGGGTGTGTGTATGTGTATACGATCTCTTATATGTAATTCCCCAGCGATTCCCCAGTTATGTCCCATTTTATTAAAGCACCATTGAACTATAGCCTCATCGATTCAGATTTCACAGACAATTGAAATTTAAATTGACTCCAAATTGAATACCTCCATGCGATCGTGTGCCGCAGCGAGGAAGGCGGGATGTGGCTGTTTGGGATGGCAGGGGAGGGGGAGGAGCTGCCATCTGTTGAAAAAAAGGAGGCAGCACCATGTTTTTTAATTACCCGAAACAAAGGAGAAGACGTGGGGAAACTCTACAATTAAAGACTGGTGGTTTTTTTTAAAGAGGGTCTCAAGCAAATGGGGTGAAGGGGGTGCCAGATCTGGTGAATGCAAGATCTGGTGAACGGGTGCCAGATCTGGTGAATGGGTGCAAGATCTGGTGAATGCAAGATCTGGTAAATGGGTGCCAGATCTGATGAATGCAAGATCTGGTGAACGGGTGCCAGATCTGGTGAATGCAAGATCTGGTGAACGGGTGCCAGATCTGGTGAATGCAAGATCTGGTAAATGGGTGCCAGATCTGATGAATGCAAGATCTGGTGAACGGGTGCCAGATCTGGTGAATGCAAGATCTGGTGAACGGGTGCCAGATCTGGGGAATGCAAGATCTGGTAAATGGGTGCCAGATCTGATGAATGCAAGATCTGGTGAACGGGTGCCAGATCTGGTGAATGCAAGATCTGGTGAACGGGTGCCAGATCTGGTGAATGCAAGATCTGGTGAATGGGTGCCAGATCTGGTGAATGTGAGATCTGGTGAATGGGTGCCAGATCTGGGGAATGCAAGATCTGGTACATGGGTGCCAGATCTGATGAATGCAAGATCTGGTGAACGGGTGCCAGATCTGGTGAATGCAAGATCTGGTGAACGGGTGCCAGATCTGATGAATGCAAGATCTGGTGAACGGGTGCCAGATCTGGTGAATGCAAGATCTGGTGAATGGGTGCAAGATCCGGTGAATGCAAGATCTGGTAAATGGGTGCCAGATCTGATGAATGCAAGATCTGGTGAACGGGTGCCAGATCTGGTGAATGCAAGATCTGGTGAACGGGTGCCAGATCTGGTGAATGCAAGATCTGGTAAATGGGTGCCAGATCTGATGAATGCAAGATCTGGTGAACGGGTGCCAGATCTGGTGAATGCAAGATCTGGTGAACGGGTGCCAGATCTGGGGAATGCAAGATCTGGCGAATGGGTGCCAGATCTGGTGAATGCAAGATCTGGTGAACGGGTGCCAGATCTGGTGAATGCAAGATCTGGTGAATGGGTGCCAGATCTGGTGAAGGGGTGCAAGATCAGCCTTCTTGGCTAACCTGACAGGCAGGAGACTCACAACACACAGCTCCATATACGTAAATCATCTATTCCTGGTTTCCTATGGCTGTGCCGGTCCTGGAAATGGTGAGATCCATGGAGATCCATGGCCCATGCATGGCAGCTCCCCCACAGCTATCTGCTGAGAATGTGCAGCTTCACAATAAATAATGGTGAAGCATTGCGCAGTCCAGCCAACCTCTCAGCCTATGGCTCCCGCTGGTGCCATCATCTTCATTAGGGTTGCCCTTTCATGCCAGGAAAGATAGTTCTCTCTCTCCATATTGATGAATGGTTTATGGCGGGTGGAGGAGGCTGTGCTAGAGAAGCCTCACCTGCCCAATACCAAACTATCCCCTCTCCCCTTGTGGCTCATGGGCAGGCAAAAACCCTCCACTGACCCCCACATGTTTGAATAGCCCAGTTGGCATTTTGATGGGCAGAACCATTTTTTTCTCCCCTTTGATCAGCTTGACCTTTGACCTGCCAAACACACCGTACCATGTCGGGCGCAAAGGGGAGCAACCTCTTGAGAGTCTTCCCTCCGCCCTCCTTGAAAACATCTCCGAATCAGAACCGCCCGCGGAGAAGGTGGCCAAGATCACACAGCAGCGGCGCGTTCCGCGGCCTGCAGCACTCGGTGTTCGTTTCCAGAGTTCTTAATTATTACTTTGCATTAATTATTATTACAAGTCCACCTGATTACAGCTGTGGTAATGACAACATTTGTTTCAAAGCGCAACGTATCGTGCAGCGAGGAGGGCTGGTGGTGAATCATCTGCAGACGCTCCATTTCCATTATTGTTTCGTCACCGGGACATTTATTGCAGTGACAATTACATATCTAATATGCTCATTATTGTTAGATATATAGAATAAGTCTAAATTAATGCCTCAATTAAGTAGCTGGTGATCCTTACAGGGAGTTGAGAAGCAATACATGAGTTTTGGGGTTGGGGGTTTAACACCCAAGAGTTGCTTTGGTGTGAAAGATGCTCAGTCTTGGCATCAGTCTCCTACCCCCAAATCCAGAGACTTCACGTGCACCCGTAGGGACTGCACCACCTAGTGAAAACCTATGGGAAATTCATATTGGGATCCAGAGTAAGGGGTTCTTACACCGGAGCAAGAACTCCCCGTAGTTACTCTGGATTTTGCCCTAAGTTGTTCTTACACCAGAACAAGGACTCCCCGTAATTACTCTGGATTTTGCCCTTCATCATCAGGTTGGCCATCGTTGGGTTGGCTGATGTGACCATCATCAGGTTGGCCACTGGTTTTGGGGTGACCATCATCGGGTTGGCCACTGGTTTTGGGGTGACCCCAGTTCAGGCTTCAAAAATCAAATTATACCCCATGCAGCCTACAAGTCAGGGCGAAGTAGAACATCATGACGAGGCACTCCTTTCCTGGCTTTCTCCATTCCTCATGACACACCAGCAAAGCTTTCGCAGCACCTAGAAAAATAAGAAATATTCTTATTATTTAGGAAAGACACGTGATCTAGGAAAAGGAAGATATTGAAAAAGAACGAAAGGAAGGAAAGAACACATGATCTCAGAAAACGAAAGCATTGTCCATGAGTGTGTATGTGGAGTTTCTTCCTCTGGCGAAGCCTCCAGAGCCTGGTCCATCAGGCTCACAGCCCGCAACTCTCCACATGGTGTCCCTCTTTGCCTGCTCAGAGGCTGAGACGGCTCCTGCGTCCAGTTGCCAGCGACAAAATGCACCCCATTCATCACGGCAGGGCTGGCTTGTCCTTCTACAGGCAATGCTGGAGAAGCCTTCCTCCTTCCTCCTCCTCTGCCTGAAGAAGAGATGCCGGAGCATGCACAGAGGCTGTTAGCACGTGTCAAGCAATGCCACACTCCACCCCATTTGTCTGTATTATGGCACAAGTGATGAGCGAGGGGCTCCATCTCCCCAAATAAAGTTCTCTCTTCGACTCAGGTTGACACTTGGTGGGCCTTGTATCCTCATAACCGTTGGACACTTGACCCTGGGAGGAACCACTCACCTGTATGAGGAGTCACCCACTGGCATCGCTGGTTTGGGGCTGCCCTCGAACTCTTGCTGCCTCCGCCAACAGAACCACAGATTCCAGCAATTGCTGCAGAGAGCGGTGCCGACAGAAGGTAAAGCATCCATACAGACCCCAGGAGGGCTCACTGGTCAGATCCAAGAAGTGGTTGGAGGGTGTCAACCGTATAGGGTTGCCATATGTCCCAGAAACCAGGACAGTCCCAGTTTTCAGGAATTGCATTCACATACCGGTAAGTTTCACATGGGGTCCTATCCAGGTTATGTGGAAGAGAATTATGGCAACCTGACCCTGCCTTCAGTTTTAACAAGAAATTGCTGTTTTAGTTGAATGGTGAAGAGAGGCTGGTGCTAGTTCTTTGGCGGTGTCAGTGGGGCAACCCTTTCTGCCCCCTTGTCTCCCTGATGCCAGCCATATGGGGTTGCCATAATTCTCTTCTACAAAATCGGAACCCGTTCGTACTTGCCAGTATGTGGACGCAATCCCTAAAATCTGGGACATTCCCGGTTTTCCGGGATATATGGCAACCCTATGTGTGGGACAGTAAAGAAACAGGGGGCATGAGTGGGGCCTGTCTTGCTGTGCAGAGATGGCAACAGGGGGCGCTGCTTTCCACCTGGGGGCCTCGTCGTTCTCGCACTTTTTTGCGTAGCTCAGCCATTTGGAGGAAGAGCGCCTTGTTAAAATGGAAACTCTTGAGAAGCCTCCCTCCCTCCTCACCCTCGACTCCAGAGAGGTGCAAATCCCTCTCATCAGACCTGCGTCGTGATGCCAAGTGCCGGTGTCGTTCGTCCATATTTCATGCGCCCCCACCCCGCAGTCATCTAAACACAATTCAGTGTGTATCCTGAGCATGCATTATGCGCAGTGACAGAGATATTGTGCCATAAACGTGACGTACCTCCCGGTTTAAAAAATGCCAACGTGTTCTCCAGCTATTGAAACAGTTCAAGCATCACGGCCGTTATTGTAAATAGTGGATTATCGGGGAAGATGCGAGGGAAACAGACCCGGGTCTTCCGATTAATATTTTATGCAAATATGATACATTGGGATTCTTGCACGCACCATCGACGGCTCCTGTTGCCAGCAGGGATCGCGTACCAAGCACAGGCGTGTCTTCGCTCCCCACTGAAGGCTTCGACAGCATCGGCCAGAGATGCTTGTTTAAGGAACACCAATGCCGGTGGAGGGAAAAGGCCGGAGCTGCTCTCAAGAAAAGTCGTGCACATTATTTTTAAGGATGCAGCTACGTGGAAAACCGGTTTGGAGAGTAATGCAGGAAGGGAACTTGTACCTCTGTAAGGCTGGTGGAAAAGAGGGTGGCCCTAAAGAACAGACTCACAACATATCTGCTTCTCAAGTGCTGCCACCCCTTCAAATAATGCTATTAGAACAAGCTGTTCTGCAGAACCTATTGAGTACTGATTTAAATATATATACAGTATATGTGTATGTGTGTGTATAATATACATATATATGTATGTATATATATGTATATATACATACATGTATGTATACATATATACATATACATACATACATATATGTATGTATGTGTGTGTATATATATACATACACAAACATACATGCATACATATGTATGTATATAGCAGGCCTGTATATATACATACATGTATATGTATGTATATTTATAGGTATGTATATATGTATACATATATTTAAAGTTTTCTCACCCTCCATGGTTGGTGTATCTATGTTATTCTCAATCTCAGGTCCTTTACCAGAGGCCTGGGAGTTTGAGGGTTCTGCGCAGTGTGTGTGTGTGTGTGTGTGTGTGTGTGTGTGTATATATATATATATATATAGATAGATAGATAGATAGATAGATAGATAGATAGATATAGATATAGATATAGATATAGATATAGATATAGATAGATAGATAGATAGATAGATAGATAGATAGATAGATAGATAGATAGATAGATACAGATATAGGTATAGATAGAGAGATAGAGAGAGAGAGAGAGAGAGTATATATGTACTCGTATATACAGTAAACTAAACTTGCAACTTTTCTTAAGGAAAAGTCAGTAAAACAATTTTTATGGACAATTCGAAACCATTCCTGGACTTTCTACATGAGAAAAGGAATAAGAGTCAAATAAAAAATGGATTTGATGAATTGTTTTATAACTTCTATATATCTCTCTCTTTTTTATCGGAATTTCTGAATTAGGCTATAGACTATTCAAGGAATTGTAGGAATTGGTAGGACAGTAAAGAAATGTAGATTTAGAGTTCTGTGCCATATAATTTCAAATATTGTTTTTATTATTTCTGTTTTGCTTTTTTCCCTTTTCTTTTTACATACACATACACACACAGACCCGTATTTCTTTGAATCAAATGTGCCATAGAATCTAATGTGCACCCCTATTTTAAAAGGTATGAGGTTAAAAAAATGTTTATTGGCAAAAGACAGACAGACAGATAGATAGTAAGGAGCAACTGCAAAGCAAAGTAATGAGCAACTGCAAAATTGAATTTTACTGCATACTACAATGATTTAAATCATCATCATCATCATCCAACTGGTGATGTCACAGAAACCAGCATGAAGTTGTTCGCTGTGTATTACTGTTTAATTTTGAATATAATAATAATAATAATAATAATAATAATAATAATAATAATAATAATAACAACAACAACAACAACAACAACAACAACAACAACCAGTTAAAAAAACAGCACTCCTGGGAACTTCACACATATTGAGACGATACCTTTGTGATCCTTTGGATAGGAACCGAATCACAATAGAGCCAGTTCCAATCAAACGGTGACTGTGAAATAGTACATCATCATCATCATCATCATCATCATCATCAGACTTATGATGTTATGTTATGATTTTTACCAAATTGCACTACTTTATACGTACAAAAAAAATTTATGTTATATTGTTATTATAATGTAAACTGTTAACAAATATACTGATCTATACTTATAATCAAAACACTGTATTTACTCAACTCCAATGAGCCATAGAATTTAATGCGCACCCCAATTTTGGAGACTAAATTTGGCTGGAGAAGGTGTATGTTAGATTCAAGGTATGTATATACCGGTATTTCTTCTTTACTGGTGATCAAATCAATAAAAATTATATATATATATCTTTTTAAAAATACACACACACAAATACAAATACACACACACACACACATATATATACACATATACATATACACACCGTAAGTATATAAGTATATATATATATATATATATATATATATATATATATATATATATATATATATATGTGAGTGTGAGTGTGTGTGTATATAATTATATATATAAGTGTATATATATATATATATATATATATATATATATATATATATATATATATATATATATATATATATATATATATATATACACACTTATGTATGTATACACAAGTATGAAAATAAATATATATATACATACACACACACACACACACACACACACACACACAATAAATTGTGTTAATCAAGTCCAACAACTATATATAAGTATATAAGAATATATACAGTGGTGGGCTCCAGCAGGTTCACACCTACTCTATAGAACCGGTTGTTAACAAGAGATAGGACATATAAAGTTTAAAAATAGCCATTTAAAAGTGGCTGCCAGATGGGCAGAGAACCGGTTCTTAATTTCTATGAAACCCATCACTGAATATATATATATACACTTATGTATGTATACACAAGTATGTAAATAAGTATATATATATATATATTTACACATACACACACACACACACACACGCAATAAATTGTTAATAAATTATTAATCAAGTCCAACAACTGCTGAAAAGGCCTTCCAGCTTCATAGAGGTGAAATTGTGTGGGGTGTCGTTGCGCATTCGCCATGGATTGGAAGGGCCGAGGAGAACTAGAATCTCGTTCTATGCAGAGTCATGAATCCCGGCAGAGAGTGGTTGTATGTGGGGAGGGGGCAATTTGGAAGCACTCATATTGCACTTAGTCACAATATACCTTTCGCTCTCCTGGGGCAGCTCCGAAGAAACCCTCCCTGCCGCTTCTCAAAGTGATTCGATTTGAAGGGGGAAAGCCAGTTTTGACAGGTGCTGATTGGCTTGCGCCTGACATGTCACCGGCATCTCTCCTTCCAAATCCCTGGAGTGGAAAAAATAAAATAAAATAATTCAGAGTTTTCTTTGTAAGAAGGTTAAGACGGATCATATAAAAGGGTAAAGAAATGGGTTCTGCTTAATTATTTTTAGTGATGCTTAACCCTAGTGATGCCTCTGAAGGTGGCCTCTCCAAAGGTGGCCAGTGGTGTAGGGTACCAGCCAAATCCGTGCTGTGCTTCCTTTCATGTGCATGCCCCAGACAGTGGCGCATGAGCGTGCTGCGTGATCCCTTGGTCACAGTTGGGGAAAGCCCTGGGGGAAGCACCCCGAAACCTCTCCAAGAATGCAAGAAGAACGAGCTTGATGAAAACCTGTCCTGGAGGCCTGCTAAATAATCTGTCTTTTAACTATTGCAAGGGCATTATTTTTTCCCTCCTTCTAAGGAGCCCAACATTGTTTTATGCCGGGATGCAAAAATTATTACACGTAATTACAGTCATTTGGATTCCAGTCTCCGCTTGGGCCTGACGTATTTTGCTGGCATATAACAAGTCAGCCTCATAAAAATGCAGGCAGCTTTGCGAGCGCCGCGCGGCTCGGGTGAGATCGGAGGTTGTCTAAACTAGCGTAAAAACTGCCTTTGCCGTGGAGTGGGGGGGGGGGCGAGAACGACACGGCGTAAATTTATTTTGCCTCATTAGGGAGAAAGGCAGAAGAGCTGCTCTGCATTCCAATCAAACGAGGAGGCGACAACGTCTCGGTTGGAGCTGCACATAAGGGATGTGGCACATGGTTTGAACCTGCTCAGACCCACCGCAGCCCTGGAGCTTGGAGGGCTTGCTGAGCATCCACTGACAGCGCGATCCGAAACCATGGTTAGGCTGGCGCAAGTCCCATACTGGGCTGGGGGTTGTTGTAAAAGTGCCGTAAAGCACTACTATCGCTCGCTGGGTGCTGCTCTTCTGTAGCCGTGGAGGACACATTCAGTTACACAATTCACCTCCCAGTGGGTAGGTTCCTAGTGGATTTGGACGTCATCCAGACCAGTCCCTACTCAATGTAGACAACTCCCGCAGCAGCCATGATGCCCAAATCTAAAAAGGAGGACAAGGTCTTGGATTCCTCTCAGCCTGGCCTTTCCGGTGGACAATGGCACGTTTGCCTACTCACAAGTAAAGCTGCGATATTGGGCACTTTCACTTTCCCATAGAGCTCAATGCATATGTTTTATTTTTTGCCCATAACTATTGATGGGTCGGAGGTATTTCAAAACCAAGTATTGCATTGGATTCTGCCCATCAATACGAATCCAACGACATATGACATGATGGGGTAATGCAAACCATTGCAACATTCCAAAATGAAGCCGAAATGAAGGAGGATGAAGCCCTTTTGGAGGACACCCGGAGAGAAGGCTAAAAAAGAGGACAAATCCGGAAAAATCCAGTCATATGGTCACCCTGGAAAGCCTCTTTCTGGAAACTTCTTGCTTCCCCCAAGTTCAACTCCTTGGTAGTGCAAAGCTATGGGTCTGTGGGTTTCCCCTGGGGTGGACCGGAGGCAAGTCTCTGCCTGGCACTCCATATTGACCCACACCTCTCCCTCACCTGACCTTTCTTATCATGTCGTGGCTCTGCTTGTGATAACTGCTGGGGCTCTTTCCCTATCAGCTCCCACGCCAAACGCCGAGCCCTACCCTGGTCTCCGTCTGAGATTCTCTCCTTTCTGCCATTTGTCTTCTTCAAGAATGGCAGGTGAGAGAGACAATTTTTTAAGCGCAAGATGGATCACCCGAAGCCGGAGACGAAGGTGATGAGGAGATGGAAGATGATGGATAACATACAAGCGCCTGGAGGACAAGGTGGACACTTTTCCCTGTAGAGACTGAGCCGTTCTTGAAGCCCGATGCCAGTCTAGGGCCCATTCAAACAGGTTGGTGGACATGTACTGAATCCCACCAGAACTAGGGTCTGGGTGCAACGGATCAGCTTGCCCATGATTTGGGACCCTACCTGGCTCGTGGCTCCATCATCTGTGAGGCTCTAGAAGGACTGGGAGGCAACAGGTAGATTGTTTGGGGAGGAGACCCCTGGAAGAGCCTGTTTCCCTGTTTCTTCAGTGGCTATCCATTGCCCATTGGGCAGGACCTGGAGCAAGGCCCTGGTCCAGCGTTGGGGAGGCTCAGCCAACGCCAGGAGCCGACAGTGAACGCAGGGACCGCCTGAGGACATCCAGGCAGGAGCAGGGCTGCCTCGGCAAGGTGGCTGCTGGCCGAGCAGTGCTGAGCTGGGAGATCTCTCCACCGTCTCATTAATCCTGATTTACTGAGAGTGGCAGCAGGCTGGGGCCCTCTTAACAGGCTGTCCGGGCTGCTCATTTGCCTTCACCGAGGCCGATGGGGCCCCTGAGACCGCCATGCTGAATTATTCAGTTCGGGGAGAGGGAGCGGAAACACGTTCCACGCTCCTTCCCTTCAAGCATGAAGACACATATGCGCTTGGTACATGGAGGCGCACTCACACTGCCACCTGGCCAGAGCTCCCAAGTTCCCCAAAAGAGTGCTGATGACACCCAGCCAGACCCCCATGACAGCGGCAGAGGTTGCTGCTTGTTCGTGCTCTTCATGGAGGCGGAGAGCAGGGAGAGGCTGTCTCATCTTTCAGCCGCAGCAATTTTACGTGTAATTAAGTTAATTAATTGCATATCTCAGAGCTGAAATGGAGACACATGATTCTGGGAGGCTGTCCCAGCAGACATTTGTCTCCTCCAGCGGGCAGAGGTTTGACCCTGGTGACAAATGGTTGCTCTGCGGCGAACATCTGTGGATCAGCAGGGCAGGTGGAGCCAGGCTGGGGCTGGGGCTGGTTGGAAAGTGGTCACCAGTGGTGTCCAGTGGATGCCATGGGGTGGCCTGCCTGGTACGTACTTTGAAGAAGAGCATCGCTGGGTCAGGCCAAAAGCTCCAGCACCACCTCCAGCCCTCTCACGCCGACAGTGGTGGTGATGCTGGTGGGGAGTTTCCAAAGCCCTCTGCTGTTGTTGACCCCATTTTGAGGTAGACTGCTCCAGATCATGGAGGTTTCACCCTGGCTGTGCCTTCTTTCGAGGCTAATAGTCCTTGGAGGGAAAGAGGGAGAGATAGCAAGAGAGAGCAGGCCTCTTGATGGTTTGTGGGGAGGAAGGAAAGAGCCAAAATTGGAAAGGCAAAAAGCCCCAAGAAATGGGGGGGGGCAGTTGCTGGGGTGCACCTGGTCCTGTTTGAAGAGAGAGCATGCCTCGGTTGATGTGCCAAAGGTATGTCGGGCCAGCCCTGCTCGGGCACCAAAGCGAAACCTGAGATGACTGGGGTCAGGGGCAAGCAAGAACTCACATACCATAGGATTGGTTTTGTGATGGGTCAAAGGATCTGGTGGCTGGGCCCCCAAACCTCCACCTTCCCCCAGGCAGGAAAAACAAATAGCTTCTACCCATCTCCAATGCAGGAGGAAAAAAACCAGCCCTGAGATGCCCGACAAAGAGTTGATCAAATCAAGACCAGGTTCCAGTGTAAACAGCTCCTGTTCCTGGAGTGCTGCTTCTCACCAGGGAGGAAGCGCTGGAGCCGTCGTCTGAGGAAGACTCACTTCCATCTGCCTGGGCAGGGTGCCAAACCCCCTCCCTGGTTGCCAGCCTTTCACATATCCTGAGCGTAGTCGTAACATTAAGATGCAGGGTAGTTTCCATCCCTGCTTGGTTGCTCGCTTATCATTCATTCATCCATCCATTCATTCATTCAATTTTTATCCCATTTTCCGTCCTTAGAGGACACTTATAGAATGCAAACAAAGCACCTCCTGAATGGCTGGCTGAGCAGTTCAGGTTTAGCAAAATCCTTCTCCAGAATCTTTTGCACGTAGATGGAACGGCTCATGTTTTGCAAAACCGATCCCCGTTTACTCACCATTTTTCCTTATGAAATGCTTAGCCCCGATCCAGCGAGTCCAGTTTTTGAACTGCTGGCCTGTACAGTCAACTGGTCTGACTGGGACAAGATCCCATTTCCAACTGGGAGGGGAAGAAGAACAATCTTTTTCAAAAGTTGACACTCCCGTGGAAGAGCAACTGATAAAATCAAAACGAATTACTATATAAAAAAGGAAGAGCGTCTTTCTTTGCCCTGGAAATGTGGCCGCACCTGTTGAATGCCAGCCTGCCTCACAGCTCTTCGAAGCAGGCGAGCCGGATGAAATTAACTGACCAGTGTGAGTTTTTTGAAAGGAGGGTCCCTGGTGCAGGAGGGGACTGAAACAGATACCACAAGGCAGCCAGTTCATGGTTCTGGCCTGTTAGTGTTTTGCTGATCTTGATGCCCGTGGGTGATACCGGAGGCAGGAAACTTCTAATTTACTTAGGTGCAAGGATGCTCCCCCAATTAAGCTCATACGCAGATGCTATCTGTGGCTGCCCTTTGCTTGGGGAGGAATTTTTTGGTTCCAATGATGTTAACAAGCAAAGAATACACACACACACAAACCCCACAAGCAGCTCCCCCCCAAGAGACCTGTGCAGTGTGAGTGTGCATGGGGTCTGTATGCAGCTCTCCAGCTCCTAAAGTCACTCCTTCCCCCCGCACCCCTGCTCTCCTTTCCTGGACCAGACACTCGTGTTCTGCAATCAGATCCAATTCCTCGGTGGCTGGGATTATTTGGAGATGAGGATGTCACCGAGCGCCTTTAATCTCGCTTGAGAGCTGCTCAGCCTCTGGCTTCGCCCGGGGCCCAGAGCAAGTCAGGTTAATGGGCTCATTTGCAGGAGGTCTGTTTCAGCTCCTGTAAGCAACCGAGCTGTGCTGGGGGGTTTCCCCACCCCCTTTGTGCAAACCTGACTGCCAAAGCAACTGGCAACACTTGACCCCTGCAAAGCGGGCCAGGATGGGAGCATCCGGAGTAGGGTTGCCATAATTCTCTGTCCCGAACAAAATCAGGACAGGAACCTCTGTCCCATTTGCCAGTATGTGAACACAATCCCCCCAAATCAGGATTGTCCTTGGAGTTTTTTTGGACATATGGCAACCCTAGTCTGGAGCCCCTCGAAGAGGACCTTGGTCACCTGCAGTCTCTGGAAAATGAAATAAAAGAAATAAAATAAAAGAAATAAAATAAATAAAATCCCAGGAGAAAATGAAATAAAAATGAGACCCTCCCCAAATGTGAGATTGTCCCTAAGAGTATTTCCGAGCCCGATTGCCCTGTGCCCGTTCCTTTTCTCCCCTTGCCCAATTCCCTTGGCAATGCTGGTGCTAGTCAGGTACAGCAAGAAGCCCAGGCAGTGAATGCCCACCTATGGCTTGACAGCCCCCCCCCCCACCCACCCAAAGCACAGCTATCTAGGCTGCCACAGCCTCTCCGAATGAAATCCCGGGAAGGGGGTTGTCAAGGATAAAGCGGTGCCTCCCTTGGGTAGGGGTAGTTAGCACAGCTGCAGAAAAGAATTTATTTCTTGTGGGTGATCTCATTTTTAAAGGATGCCTTAAAAGTGAAATTATAGTGTGCAGTAAAGGCAACACACACGGACAGACATTCAAATTATGCACCAGTAAGATTCCAAGTTCATAAATAAAGATCGCTTATTAACCATTCTCTCAACCAACGCCTTTCTCTTTATTTCCAAAGCAATTCCCACCCTTGCTGGCTCCCCCCATCCAAAGCCTGGACTATTTGTTCTAGGAAGACCACCCAGCTGCCTTATGCAGGAAAGCCTTGCCGTGAATAGGGCTCTGGAGCATCCTCGATCTGGGGCTGGGGGTCAAGCATCAAGCCTGGGGAGGCGATTGCAGCCCTCGGAAGCTTTTGGGGTCTCCCAGCATCGCTATCAAGTGCTGAGCTGTGCTGGAGAATCACTGTGGGTGCTATGAAGCCTCCGTGTTTAGGCAGCCTCCCTGCTAGTTTGAGCACCTGTGGGTGCTGCAAGAAAACAATTATAATATTTAATAAATGACTCTTTTTTAGTGTTTTAAAATGCTTTTATATATATCCATATTGACTGTGTTTTTAATTTTGTAATTGTTAGCCACCTTGAGTCGGCCTTGACTGAGAAAGGCAAGTTAGAAATAATAATAATAATAATAATAATAATAATAATAATAATAATAATAATAATAATAATAATAATAATAAAGCCGCTCTTCTGGGATCAGCACGAATTATATGCTGCTACATCACACAGTCCTAGACTCTTGGGAAGGGTCCGACTGGTGATGTGAATGAAACCAACACAAAATTGTTTGCTGTGTATTTGTTTGATTTTCAATAACAATAACAACAACAACAAGCACCTGTCAGGGATGGTCTAGGAGGATTTCCTGCTGCAGGCAGGGGGTTGGACTAGATGACTTACTAGGTCCCTTTCAACTCTAGGATTCTATGCTTTTATGATTCTATGAATAACAAAACAATAATAGCAACAGCAACAGCAACAACAATGCTTGGGAAGGGTCCAACTTGTGATATTACAAAAACCAAAAAATATTGAAAATTTTTTCTCTTTGTATTACTGTTGCTCTTGAATAAATCATCATCATCATCTTCATCATCATCATCATCAACTCCTGGGAACTTCACACATATTGAGATGGTACCTTTGTGATTCCTAGTTCCTTGGATATGAACTGAATCACAATAGAGCCAGTTCCAGTCAAACACTTGGCGACTGTGAAATAGTACATCATCATCATCATCATAACAACAACATCAACAACATCATCATCATCAACAACAACAACAACAACAACAACAACAACAACAACAACAACAACAACAACAACAACAACAACAATGCTTGGGAAGGGTCCAACTAGTGATATTACAAAAAACAAAAAATATTGGAAAATTTTTCGCTGTGTATTACTGTTGTTCTTGAATAAATCATTGTCATCATCATCAGCATCATCATCATCATCATCTTCTGCGAACTTCACACATATTGAGACAATATCTTTGTGATTCCTGGTTCCTTGGATAGGAACCGAATCACAACTGAACCAGTTCCTGTCAAACACCTGGTGACTGTGAAATAATACATAATAATAAAAATAAATGGAGGGTGTTGGGCTGGGTGGATCCTCGTCCCTTGATCAAAGCTAGCAGGGTCTACTGGTGACCATGCAAGAGACAAAAACAGATTTAAAAATTGCACAGGAATGTCGAGGCGGCCGGTATTGCTGACTTGCCATTTATTGTACTATTGATGGGTGCAAGAAGGGGCTTGCACGATGCAATCCTGGGCATCTTCTATACTCAGATGTCAGATGTGGAGAGGTGTAGGGTTACCTGCCCGGGGACGGGAGGTGGAGGGAGGCCTCTGTCTCTGTTGAAAGAACATCTGCTTGGCTGGATACAAAAACATATCCACAGCAAACGATGAAATCGAACCCATCCAGGCCTGCTGCGTTTGGTTTGTTCTTGGTGCAACTTCACACCACACAACCAGCCACAGGGTGCAATAGTTGTCCAGAGGCATGTATTAAAACTCTGTTAAGGATCTTGGAGTAGATGTGTTTTTTTAACAATGTTCATGTGTTTCTTCATTCCCATCCATTCTTAAGCATATGCGCAAAACCAGTTTTTGCTCTCTGGAATCTGGAAGTACCGTATTTACTCGAATCTAACACTCATCTTTTCCAGCCAAATTTCATCTCCAAAATCAGGGTGTACATTAGATTTGATGGTGCATTCGATTTGAGTAAATACAGTATTCTGATTATAAGTATAGTTTAGTATAATCAGAATTTAGTTTACAGCTTCCTATATTGGAAATTATTTATTTAGTGCATGGCAAATACATAGACTTATGGTAAATTAATGTTCCATTGCTATGTATTTTGAGAGCCAGGAATTCCACACTGATGTCTGGCTGCCAACGGCCAATTCTTCAATGTAGTCTGGCTGCCATTTGCTGCTAGTTGTTTAGTTCACACTTTCATGCTCTCTGGGGTGCACCACGAGGGGTGCACCCCGGTGCAATCCGGTGCAATCTGGGGTGCACCACGAGAGAGTGAATTACCATGAAACCCTTATATTGGATCAAAAATGTAACAAACCCATTGTTGCATAAAGTGGTGCATTTTGGTAAAATCCATATTATTATTATTTTTAAAATCCAATAAAATATTAAAAATATTATTATTAAAATCCATATATTATTATTATTATTATTATTATTATTATTATTATTATTATTATTATTATTATTGTCATAAAACACATTGTTGTATGTGGTAAAATTAAATTTTGCACCTGCTTTGCAGCTGCACATTATATCCGTCAGTAAACATGTTTTCATCACAAACCTTTTAAAATTGGAGTGCGCATTAGATTCGACGGCGCATTAGATTTGAGTAAATGCGGATGTTTTGGATTCCACTTAACTGGAGGGGAATGAAGGGCATGTCAGGATCTCAGAACCACTGCAGAACCAGAATGAGGAGATCCATCAGCTTATTCAGCTCTGTTTTGGGCCTTCCTGGATCTCTTGAACATCTCAAGAACCACACTGACTTTTCCTGAGTTGCAAATGATGGGCAAAATCCAGAGTAACTACGGGGAGTCCTTGCTCCGGCGTAAGAACAACTTACTCTGGATTCCAATATGAATTTCCCATAGGTTTTCACTAGTTGGTGCAGTAACTATGGGTGCATGCAAAGTCTCTTACATGCTCTGGTAGTTACTCTGGATTTGGGGGATAGTATCCATTTTGTTTGCATATCCAAGCAATCGTTCTCTCTCTCTCTCTCTTTCTCTCTCTCTCACTCACTCACTCCCCCCAGCATTCTTTACCAGCTTCAATAATTCTCTTTAAAGTTATCGAGGAGTGTATGTTTAATTATATTTGCATATGAAAAATAGGGTCTAATTAGTGTGATTGATTATTATTTTAACCTTAATGACATTTTGAGTATCTGTCCCTCCCTAATAGCAAAAAAGTATCTTTAATAAATCAAGGGCCTTGAACGGCAATGGTCTATTGAGCTGCCGTACGAAATATATTTTATTAATATACCAGAATGTATTGAATCTGAAACAAGTCAAACAACCGCTCATTTATTAAACCGTTTAAATGTCAGCTTTATACAGGCGTAATATTACGGGAAATATGTTCCTGTGAAAGACATCTGCAGGGCCGGAGCAGACTCAAAATATTAGTGATTTTACTCAAATATATGAAGGAAATAAAAATTCAATTATGTAATTTATGGCACCAAATAAATTTATACCGGCTAACATAAATGTTTGGAATTAGCAATGCCTCTCTCTCTCTCTCTCTCTCTCTCTTTCTGTGTGCAAAGTTTCCTGAGTTTCCAAGAGTGGATGCAATGTGCTATGGGCGCAATCCAGAGTAACTACGGGGAGTCCTTGCTCCGGTGTAAGAACAATTTGCTCTGGATTGCAATATGAATTTCCCATAGGTTTTCACTAGGTGGTGCAGTAACTACGGGTTCACGTAATGTCTCTTACGTGCTCCCGTAGTTACTCTGGATTGTAGGGTATGTTCACAAATATACTGGGCAGGCAATGGAGGACTAGTCAGGACCTACACCATGGTCATGGCGACCCATCATACAAGTGTCATGCTGGTGGTATGGCCGTCTGTCTGTCCAAGAGGACCGGAGGCTGCCTCTTGGCCTCGCTTTGTGTGCCTCCACATTTCAGCCTATAAACGGAATCCGACTCAAGATGGTTGCAAAGCTAGCAATTATTAAATCAAGGCTGCAATCCTAACCTGGCCACAATCCAGAGTATTGCAGTTTGCAGCCTTAGGCCACAATCCAGAGTAACTATGGGACCTTTTACACCGATGTAGTTACAGTGCCACCTATGCAAAACCTTGCATAGAACTATCCAGAGTAAGTGCCTCTTGTGTCTTCCCGCAGTTACTCTGGATTATAGGGTTTGAAAAAATATTTAAACCCCTGTCTTCATTATGCCTGTTTCCCCCACCCCATATTCTGAAGCTCCAGGGGGACTTGACACCCACATCAGGGCTCTTCTTGAGTGTGGGTCTTTGCGGTGCCGCCCTTCGGTCCACGGCAAAGGAAGCTTGGAATTATCTGGGAAGTACATGCTCAACATGAAAGGCAGATTCATCACCGAAGGAAAACAGCCAGAGAATTCAATTATGCAAAGAGTGTGGAACGAGAGGGCGCATGGATTTGCTTAATTCCTCCAAAGCTGCTAAAAGAGGGGCATGAGAACGAAGGGGTTGCCCTTCCAGGGGGCACACTCTGATCTTCCCGACTTGCTTCCTGGGCATGATCAGAGGACCTCTTTTGTCTTGGCACATATGAAGCTCTGGGTGATACCCAGGAGTGCTGGCAAGGAGGGCAGCTGAGAGCCGGATGGCACCCAGCAAAGGAAGGAAAGCTCTGTTTGCAGTGGTGGTTGAGAACCCGACATGGTCAAAGGATCTGGGTTCACATGGTGAACCACACTGGGTGACACAATCAATGGATGCTTCTTGAAAAGGGTGACCATATGACCGGATTTGTCCGGATTTGTCCTCTTTTTTAGTCTCCTGTCTGGGTGTCCTCCAAAAAGGCTTCATCGTCCTCCATTCTGGCTTCATTTTGGAGCTTTGCAGTGGTGTGCAGTACCCCATTGTGTCATACGTCGTTGGATTTGTATTGAAGAGCAGAATCCAATGCAAAAATCCGTTTTGAAATATCTCCTTCCTATTAAATGTTATGGCCAAAAAACCTAAAAATACAAAATATGCATTGAGCTCTATGGGAACGGAAAGTGCCCAATATTGCAGCTTTACTCATGAGTAGGCAAACGTGCGATTGTCTGCCAGAAAGGCCAAGCTGAATGAAATCCAAAACCTTGTCCTCCTTTCTAGGTTCAGGCATCTGGTCACCCTGATCTTGATTCAAATTATTGGGACCCAACCCATCCATTGAGAACTCACGAGGAGCCCAGATCCAGGAGGGACCAGCATTGGATCTGCCTGGATGAGGCTTAGGCGCAATCCTAAGAAATTTAGGCTGGCCTAAATTAAAGAGGTTGGCATACACCCGTGCACTGGTCTAACCCAGTGGTGGCATTCAAATAAATTAACAACAGGTTCTGTGTCATAATAACCTAAATTAACAAGTTCTATGACTTAATATCCTACATTAATAACATGTCCCATTAGTAACCAGTTCTTAGAACCAGGCGCTCATTAGCAAAGGGTTCTATAGAACCTGTGAGAACCCCCTGAAGCACTGGTCTAACCACCGGTCCATTAGTCCTAGACCACTGGTCTAACCCCCCCTTCCCCCAAAAGTGGGGCAGAGGTATCTTATGGCACTTTCGTGATACCCCCAGGTCAGCCCAGGACTTATGCTGGTGCTTCGACCAGACGCATACTACAATCCAGAGTAACCAAGGGAGCATGTAAGAGACATTATGTGTACCTGTAGTTACTGCACCACCTAGTGAAAATCTATGGGAAATTCATATTGCAATCCAGAGCAAATTGTTCTTACACCGGAGCAAGGACACCCCGTAGTTACTCTGGATTATTGTTGTATAAAGTAGTGCAGTTAGGTAAATTATAAAATATTATTGGCATATAACTCGTTGTATGCAGTCAAATTAAATTTTGCTCCTTTTTCAGCTGTGCGTTACAATTGCCAGTAAACATTTTTTATCTCAAGCCTTATAAAATTGGAGTGAGCATTAGATGCGATGGCACATTAGATTTGAGTAAATACAGGTCTATCAGTGCATTTAGCTTTTATTTTGTCACATCCTACATTTTCCTTGGGTGTCCTATGTTTTGTAACTCTTTTTTGTTATGGCATATGGTCACCCTGGGAGGAGAGATGGCATATCGTCTGAGATATGGTCACCCTGGGAGGAGAGATGGCATATCAAGAGATGGCATATTTGTTATGGCATATCGTCTACCATATGCTTGTACTGTTTTATCAACAAGATCATCGTCAGAAATGAAGGTGGGGGTACTCACCATGAAAATGTTATATGTAATCATCGTCATGTCTACTTGGGGGGGGGGGCACAGAGGTGCAACTACACACACAGAGGTGTTGGTACTCAGTACTGGTTCTTCCAACCGTCGGTGCGTACCTCCTCCAAAAGTCCCCTGATCGTCATGATCGGTAACTCCATCGGTGCTGGACTGGAGAAGGAGACCCACCAGAACCAGGGGTGTCACTAGGGTGCGCTTCACCCGGTGCGGGAGGCCAGCGTGTCACACATATACATTGGACGGGCAACAATATGAGTGGTGGGCATGGTTATGTGCCATCACCCCACCCCACTGGTATTTTTTAGCCATACATTTTAGTAACGTGGTATGTTTCACTGCATCAAAGGTGTATAACATGATGCGATTATTTCCACAAACCATGATTTTAGCCATTTAGCTCACCTCCTGCCACCCCCCTTCAAGGGTGTCTCCTTTCTAATGCCCCAGTAATGTCCCTGATTGGGACCAGTTTGGAAGTCTTGTCCATTCCTGGATTGACCTTCCACTCCAGCCAAAGCATGCCTGCTTACTCACCAGTAAACACAGCTGCGCAGTTCACATCCATTTTCAATGAATTTCAATGCAATCATCAGGGACCTGCTTCTGGGCTGATTTTTGAGGGCTGTGTTCATTGGATCAGGTTAGATTCCTCTCAGCCTGCCCTATCCAAATAACTGTGGCATGTTTGCCTACTCGCGAGTAAAGCTGCGATATGGGTCACTTTCACTTTCCATAGAATTCAATGCATATTTTTAATTTTTAGTTTTTGGCCATAACGTTTGATAGGAAGGTGCTTTTTAAAAACTGATTTTTGCATTGGATTCTGCACTTCAATACGAATACAACAACACATGACATGATGGGGTACTGCGCACCATTGCAATGTTCCCCAATGAAGCCCAAATGGAGGACAATGACGCCGATTTGGAGGACACTCAGACAGGAGATTAAAAAAGAGGACAAATCCGGAAATTTCCAGTTGTATGGTCACCCTGCCAGCTCAGCAATTCCAGTTAAAGCTCAATCCCAACTATGTCTACTCTTCAATATGAATCCAACAGTATATGACTTGATGGGGTTGGATGCGCCATAACTAAGTTATATATGTTTTAAAGTTTTTAAACTTTAAAAATTTTAAAGTTTGTGCATCACCTAGTGTGCATCACCCCCCTTGGGTGCGTCCCCTGGTGCGAACCGCACCACCCGCACCGACCTGGTGACGCCACCTACCAGTACATATTGGCAACTCTCTCCATCAGCCCACTGCAGCCACATGGCCTTTTCCAGGATGGATACTGGCCATAGTTTGGAGAAGGGGCTCAGGGCAAGCTGGGGAGAGATGGACCATTGGCAAAGGTCCAACAAAAAGTTGGAAGTGAGGACCTACTGGTCGTGCGCAGGAGGGGAGACCACATGCACAAGGATAGAAATGTCCCAGCTTCAGGGGGCATTTGTCCGTCACCACCTCCTGGCACCTTCTGCCCCATCCCACTGCGGGGAATTTATGGACTCCTCCACACCCATCTCCTTCCCCTCTCCATACGAACGGAGCTGCTGCTTTGCCTGGAGGAGCGCCTTTGGGTGCGAGGCGGTGCCGGAGGTGGTCCGCCTTGAAGGACACTCTTGGGCCGGGGGGGGGGGGAGAAAGACAGGCCTCCCCAATTTGGAGCCCTTGTGGGTGAGGCCTTATCACTTTTATTCATGTAATAGAGATGAAGTCCCAGGGCCTTCCAGGAGCATCAATCTGGAGATTTATTAACCAATTTAAAATACTATTGTCTTTCACTTCGGCGGGAGATTGAGGTGTGTTGTCGGAGGAATATAAAGCTACAATCAGGCCGGCTGGCGCTGGGCCGCCAGGCGCCACTACCTGGAACTCAATAGATATTCATGAACACTCCCGTATTTAGTGACGGAAATAACTTAATGCCGACAGAGTCGATGGAATAATAGCTGCTTCCTGCCTGACTTGCAGCCCTCAGAAAATGAGATTGCACCTGCCTTCATTTTTCTTGTCTTTCCCCGCTTTCTGCAGCAGAAGCACCACCAGAGGGGATGCGCTGCGCATCCCAAATGAGCTGGCGGGAGGGAGGGCAAGTCAGCCTGCCTCCGCCGCTCTTGCCGGAGTGGCCTCAGCCCCCCCAACCAGGAACGCCTCTCACCTTTCCTCCTCACCCTCCTTTCATGCCTGCTTAGGTTCAGAATACCCCAGATGTAGGGAATACCCCAGATGTACCCCAGACATACCCCAGATATGTCCCCGAAAACTGGGGCAGTTCCGGTTTGGGGGGATTGTGTTGACATACTGGCAAAACATGTCCCTGTTTTATGGAAGAGAATTATGGCACCCCACCCAGAGGAGGCCCTCTACCTTGGCCTGCTTTATCCTCCTTAAGCCCAGCTATGCGCACTTCCGAGCCACCACCTCCCACACTGTTCAGCGTGGCCCATTCCCATAACTGGGATGGTGTACCCCGTTTGCAGTGGGGCTGCCATGGATAATGTGGGAGTTGCTCTCATGAACAGAGACCTTCTGCCATGGCAAGCAACTGCCACCCCCCCCCCCCCCCACAGCAAAGCTCAGGAACACGGGTGGAGGAGACCTTCTGTCCTGCAATGTCACCTGTCAATCATGTGTGTGCTGATCTATTAGATTTATTCTCTACCTTTCTCCCCAAAAGGCACTCAAGGCGGCTAACAATCAATATAAAAACATAATAAGATACAGTTAAAAACAAGAAATTATGATGTATAAAGTACAATTAAAATAACTGTACAGTTAAATTGTACAATTTAAACAACTGATCTGGTGGCATTAAGCAGTCCAGGGGAGCATGGTGGTTGGTTGGTTGGTTGGTTGGTTGGTTGGTTGGTTGGTTGGTTCTTTCTTTCTTTCTTTCTTTCTTTCTTTCTTTCTTTCTTTCTTTCTTTCTTTCTATCTATCTATCTATCTATCTATCTATCTATCTATCTATCTATCTATCTATCTATCTATCTATCTATCTATCTACAGTATTTATTCACAAAGCGGTTTACAAAGAAAATGGAAAAATAATAATAACTAATTAAAAGCTAATGGGTCCCTGTCCCAAAAGGGCTCACAATCTAAAATACAAAAAATTCCATATGGGCTTTGTCATCTTCCTTTGTGCTGCTGCATGTCGCCATGAAGTACATTTGCTTTCCCAGTTTGGACTGGGAAAGAGTTCTGTGCAACTGGCAACTTATTCCCAGCAATGTTGTTTGTCCATCTGTCGTCCATCCATCTATCCATCCATCTGTCCCTCCCTCCCTTCCTTCCTTCCTTCCTTCGACTAGCCTCAGACTAACCTAAACTAGCCTGAACTGTATCTTTCTTTCTTTCTTTCTTTCTTTCTTTCTTTCTTTCTTTCTTTCTTTCTTTCTTTCTTTCTTTCTTTCTTTCTTTCTTTCTTTCTTTCCTTCCTTCCTTCCTTCCTTCCTTCATTCATTCATTCATTCATTCATTCATTCATTCATTCATTCATCTCTGTGTGTGTCCATGTTTTTCAGTACTGCAAAAGGATTCCCTTTCGGTGCCTCTTATCCTGTTGAACCCACATTGCTGCAGAGATTCGGATCCTCCCCGTCTCCCCATTTCTCCCACAAATACCAGCTCTGCACCATCAGGCCCCAGCACATGGCACACACACGCACAAGCACACATGCACGGGCACACAAACGGCTCTCAGTCTCAATGAAGAGGCCGTGGCACCCACCAATCATTTTCACACAGGGCAAAACAAAACCTGGCAACAGGATTTACGGCTTCTAATATTAAGGGTTTAATTTAGGTCATCTATAAAAGGCTTTGGTGGCCGCCCGTTTCCCAAAGATGTCGCAAACCCGCAAATAAAAGAGGACAAATATCGGTGTGTTTGACAAACGTTATGGGACCATTTCCTTTTATGTGCCAGTCACCGACGCTCTCTCTCTCTCTCTCTCTCTCTCTCTCTGGCTGGCTCTCAGCAAGCCAATGGCTCCTCTGCTTCACATCTCCCCACATCCACACTTAGTCCTCCATACCACCCATGCGCTGGATTATGGTGTAAGAGTAAGTAGGTGAAGGCAAGGGATGCATTCCAAATAGGGATACATTAAGGGATAAATTGACATTTGATTTAAATAATGTTAACTTAATTTTTTTAAAAGCATATTCAAGGTGATAGATGAATAAATGTGAGGCTTAGGCACAATCCAGACTAACTATGGGGAGTCCTTGCTCTGGTGTAAGAACAATTTACTCTGGATTGCAATATGAATTTTCCATAGGTTTTCAATAGGAGGTGCAGTAACTACAGGTGCATGTAATGTCTCTTATGTGCTCCCGTAATTACTCTGGATTGTAGGGAAAGGCTGCAATCCTAAAGACACTTTCCTGGGAGTAAGACCCATTGAACACAGTGGGGCTTACTCAGTGGTGGGCCCGGCCTGGCCCAACAACCGGATCACTGGAAGAGGGCAGGCCAGGCCAGGGTCAGGGGCGGGGCTGGGGTCAGGGGTGGGGAGAGCCAGGGGTGGGGCTTGGGAGGATCAGGGCTGGGGCTGGGGAGGGCACACCACCCACCCCAGTGTGCTGCGGGTGTGGGTGGGCAGGGCGAGGGGTGGGGCAAGGGGCAGGCCCCAACCCCGGCGCACTGCGTGTGCGCTAAGGTTGGGGCATGCTCAGTGTGTGTCCTGAAGCTGCTTGACCATCTGGTCAACCAGCTTCAGGACACGCACTTCGCATGCGTCAACCATTGTTGGTTGGTGCATGCGCAGTGTAGGGCGTGCCAAACCAGTACGCTCAGTTTTCTGCCGCCCCCCCCCCTTAGCTACTGGATCAGTAGCGGGGGGGGGGGGGCGCAGAAGTAACAACCGGTTCCTGTGATCCGGCCCGAACCGGCTTCTGCCCACCACTGGTTTACTTTTGAGTAGACATGGTTAGGATTGTGCTCTCTCAGTGGGGGCAACAGGCCTGTTGTTTTCCTGCCAGAGCAAAAGCTGAGAGTCCTGGAGTTGTGGGCTTTCAATGAAGGTGAAGGAGCTGGAGGGGAGCTGGCACTGCAGTATTAACCAGGACAGGTCGGGGAAAAACAGCCCAAGGAAATGGGCAAGATGGGTATTGCCAACCCAGGTCTTCATGCTTCGCATGCAGCGTCGAGCACGATACAATAGTTTTTCAAGACTGATGGATGCCAAGTTTAATTCTCGCCGCAAACCTTGCATCTTGCTGAAGGTGTGGTGTGGCTGCATTTGGCACCTGCCCACGTGGCCGAAGGAACTGGCAGGTAATGCCAGGCGGTGGTGCGGATCTGCTCTCAGCGCTTGGCAGAATGGGGTCCTGGAGACGCTGCTCCTTGGGATGAGAGGCCGCATCACTATAGCAACTCCATCGGAGAGGAGAATATATAGGAGGGATATAGGGGGGGATAAATTCACCTGAGCTCAATTGGCTGATTAAATTAATAGTTATGGATGACTGGGGCTCTATTTCAAAAGAGCTATTTTTACAAGGAATATGCATAATTTTAATTACAGACTGACACCCGCTCCGTTCCTAATGAAGAAAAACTCAGCTACAAGGGCAGGTGCTCCTAATTAATGCTTCAATGGATGCCACACGAAGAAACGCGGGGAGGTCTCTGGGCACCCCTCCTTCACCATCGACAGACTTTCTTTCTCGCCTCCTCCTCCCTTCGTTGAAGCTGTCCCAAAAGTATGGCAACTTGCCCCACATGTTGCTTTGGCGGAGGCCACGACCCACATTTGGGGCATGCCTTTTCGGACTATATGGGCCCAAATAGTCCCGACTGTCATGCAGAGAGGCAGACGGAGCAAGCACCTCTTCCTCCTCTTCCTCCTGACGTACCTGTGGAAAGCAGGGACGGGATTCTTGTTTGCCGCTCCCTGCTGATGTCACAACCCGGTTGCTGCTCAAACACCCCAGAAATGATGGCAAATGTGTTTTAAAATTTGGTGACACTCCGTGCGCAAATCACCAATTAAAAGCTCCCAAACCACACATTAACATGATAAGTTGAAACGGCTCCAAAAGAGACATTATTGTTTATCACGTCAGCGACCCGCGGATTAAGGACTCCCCGAGTACACATTGACAGTCCTGCGCCAGCGGCACCGAAGCTGTCGCCGCGTCTTGTGCCAACGATTTGCGGAGGAGGAGGAGGAGGAGCTCCTCATTACCCCACACGTCTGCCAGGCTAAGGTAGGAATCCGGCATCCCCACCTTTTGGCCAGGCTGGGGGGGGGGGGGCTGAGACGTGGTGTTTAGTGCCCACTGGAAGTGAGCAAATCCAATGCCCAATGTCTGGCTTGGTGGTGGCACCAAAGCGCTGCTAGAAGCTTGAAAAGGTGGGTTTGTTGGCTGTGTTTTCTGGATGTGGTATAACACGTGTTGAGACCACATGTTGGATGTGGTGGACTCAAAGGGCTTCATAATCTGGTTTGACCTTACATAGCGGTGGGATTCAGTGGGTTCTATAGAACCCTTTGCTAATGAGCGCCTGGTTCTGGGAACCAGTTACTAATGGGGCATAGAACCTATTGTTAATTTCGGTTATTAAGACATAGAACCTGTTGTTAATTTATTTGAATCCCACCACTGATACTGTTGCCATAATCCTCTTCCGCAAACCAGGACAGGACCCCCTGTCAAACTTGCCAATATGTGAACGCAATTCCCACCCCACCCCCCCAAAAAAAACAGGACAGTTCCATTTTTCTGAGATGTATGGCAACCCTGCATGGTAGGTGTTCTCCCAATGTTGGGACTCCATAGGTGCCTGTCTCTATTTCCGTATGGTCCAGCCATGCCCGACCAATTTCAACCCACTTTGTCCTGGTTTGGTTTTCTCCTTGAATCTCGGTAAGGGTCAGTGGGGGGTATTGCGGATTGCAGAATAGGGGGCAGAGCTGGCAGGGGTTTCAGAGCTGTGGAGAGGGGACACATGTGGTGCACCCTGGGAGGGCCCTGATGCATTTCGAAGGCAATTCCTCCGCCAGGCTTCTCTTGTCATTCCCGAGCAGCCAGCTTTCCTGAGCCTCGGCGGCCCCCTGGGGCACTTGATCCTTTTCAACCTGCCCATGGTTTCTTGAGCTGGATGACAGGCTGGAAGAGGAAGAGCGGCCAAGGAGGAGGAGGAGGAGACATGGCAGCAGTTTCAAGAGAGGCAGGCAGAGGTGCCTTTGCTGTTTGATCCAAGAGCTTCGGGGAGGCAGAAGGAAATGAGCCAGCATAGGGTGCAGAGCCCCAGCCGGAGCCATCCCTGCCATTTAGTCCTCTCCGAAAATTCTCCTGAAATCCAAATGTTGGGGTACAATGACGAGCTGAGCAGCATCTCCTTGGCAGACCTAGAACCAGGCTGGGTCTCATTCAAAGTGGGGGTGGGGCTTGGAACCTCAATCTAAACCAGGAGGGCTTCCTAAACTCCACTCCCTGAAGATTTCTATCCATGGCTGAACATGGTTGCATCCTGAGCAGAGCAAGAGGCTGCTTCGGTTCCTGGGTGCGCATGAGGAGTGTGGCACCGAGAATCTTTTGTGACTCTCTCCCCGGACAAGATGGCTGATCCCAGTTTTGCAAGTGATCACTGATGGGTGATCCCAGTGACTGCAACTGTCTCCCCGGACAAGATGGGTGATCCCAGTTTTGCATCTGATCTGCAACTGTCTCCCCGGACAAGATGGGTGATCCCAGTTTTGCAACTGATCACTGATGGGTGATCCCAGTGACGGCAACTGTCTCCCGAGACAAGATGGGTGATCCCAGTTTCGCTTATCGGTTCTCGGTGAAAAGAAGGGGGGCAACAAGATGGCGCATCGCAGCCCTGTTTGCATGCTAACGACTGCGCAGGCAACAGGAGGCAGGCAGGCGCTTAAACAACTCTGATGGCTCCCATAAGATTTCCACCCAAATGCTCCAGTGGAATCTACACTGCGTCTTGCAAATGAGGCGCTCCTGCAAGGGGGATTGAGGATGATTCAGGGCATCGATTCAGCCCAGAGCAGAGAGCAGTGTTCAGCCTCAAAGCCTGTGGCCAAGCCTGGAGTCGTGGAGCATATACAGCTTTTCCTCTTCCAGCAGCACATACATCTCTGGCTGTTTCCAGTTGCAAGGGAGAAATTTATTTATTTATTTATTTATTTATTTATTTATTTATTTATTTATTTATTTATTTAGGGGGGCCTTCTGTCATTAATAGCGCAACTCTCTGTAGGGGAGCAGATCAAGCACAGAGACCAACCAAAGGAGACGTGAATGGTCGGGGTGGCATTGTTAGGAAAGTGCTAAATTGGTTCTTTGTGGGTTACTTACGTCATGGAAGTAACAGGCTCCCCAAATTTCATGCTTCTAGGTCCAGGGGTTGGAGTGGAATATACAGTATAGGGAGGAAAATGCTTTGGACCCCTTTTCATACACTTCTGGTTTGAATTGCCAAAAACTGGTTCTTAGTGGGTTCCTTAGTTCTGGTTCCTTAGAACTGGTTCTTAGTTCTTCCTACATCACGGAAGGAACACGTCCTCTAAAATTCATGCTTCTAGGTCTCTCGGTTTTGGCTGGGCGTTGATGAGTCTGTCAGTCAGTCAGCCCATGACTCTTCTATTCATTCATTAATTCATTCACTCATTCACTCACTCATTTATTCATTCATTAATTCATTCACTGAACCTGAATACTGACCTCCAGTTACATTGCCCTAAGCTCCAGAATAAGTCCTGTGATGACCTGGGGGTGTCACAAAAGTGCCGTACGATACATACACACCACTCCCAAAGGGAGGATTCCCTACATCACCACGGGAAAGGGAAGACTGATGAGCTGAGCCAGCCTAGGTCAGGATTGCACACTCACTCACTCACTCATTTATTTATTTATTTGTATTGGCATCCATCAGTCTCAAAAGACTATGGTATCATGCTTGACACTGTCTGCAAAGCACGAAGGCCTAGGTAGATTAATATGGAGGATAGGCTGTTACCCAAGCAGCAAATCCCTCCTCTCCACGCCACTGAAATAGTCCAATGGAAGGGCAGTGCTGATACGATGGGTTCCAGCTGCGTCGTAGAGCTGAGCTAAGGCAGGCGCTCCCCCTGTCTTGTGGGGACCCGGGTCTCGAACCCTGCCTTCTGGTTAACAGGCACAGTGTCTTAACCACTTGCGCCACACACAGCACAAATATTGATTGATTGATTGATTGATTGATTGATTGATTGATTGATTGATTTGCCTCTTTTGCTTTGACAGAGCAAGATTATGATTTTACAAGCTCTGGTCCCGGTCTTTCCTTTGGGGTCTGATGTACCCTGTCCGGGGCATGATCTCTCTATGGGTAGGATCACTGATGTGACAAAATCAGAAAGGAAGATAGAGCAATAACCATTTTTTTAAAATGAAGAGAAAAAAAGAGAGAAAAGAAAGAGTGACGGAGCCCAAAAGCGTGGAAAGAAATGTGAAATTTTCACATTTTATGGGGGGGGGGGGGCAATGGGATGGATTATTTTTTGGGGGGATTTGTATCCCCATAATTGAAGAGGGCAAGTGCCACTGCGTTGAAAAAAATGTGAAATTATCACAATTTATGGGGGGGGGCATTTGGGTGGATTATTTTTGGGGGGATTTGTATCCCCATATTTGAAGAGGGCAAGTGCCACTGCAATAAATCAAGCCGAGGCAGGACAGAAGAGGCGCTGGCCCTGCTTCCCAACACTTGGCGCTGTCTGCCAGGAGAGTGGCAGGAGGAGATGCGTTCCATAATTCATGAACCCCTCGAGTGCCTCTTGTAGCTGCTCTTCCCCCATTAGGTGGTGTCACGTTGCATTTGAAGTGGAGACGCTGCAGCGCGGGACGCTCTTCCTCCACGCTGCGCCAGGTTCGCAGGTGTGTGGAGGTAGGGGGGGAAGAACGAGGCTTCTCCTCCACTGTCAAGGAAACGTGGGCTTTGTAGCCACAGATATGAGCATCCGTCTCACTCTGTCTCCAGCCTCAAGACAGGCCCGGTAATAGGATTGCACTGATATATGGCCTGAATTTGAATAGAGTTGCCATATGTCCCAAAAAACAGGGACAATCCCAATTTGGGGGGATTGTATTCACATACCGGCAAGTGGGACAGAGGGTCCTGTCCTGATTTTGTTGTACAAAATTATGGCAACCCTACACTTGAAGGTTGTGTAACCAAACCTACGATGGAGCTTGCCAATGATGACCCCTGGCCCTGCCGGAAGTTCACAACCTCTTGAACCCAGAAAAAATGGATCTGCTGCTGTTACTATTGCGTGTCCCTCGAGAAAGCAGAGCACTTGTGGGCACTTTGGGGCAGAGACCAATCCCAGCTTCAAGATGGGTCCTTCAAGCAGGTCCAGATCCTTCAAATAAAACAGAGCATTTCCTCCCCAGAGTGACCAGATGCGAAACCCAAAATTCCTGAACCCCAAGACCAAAATTCCTACCCCCCACAAGCCAAAATTCCTACCCACTTAAAAAATATTTTTTGTTTTCTGGTTTTTCGGCCATAACTTTTGCTAGGAAGGAGATATCTCAAAACTGATTTTGGCATTGGATCCTGCTCTTCAATACGAATCCAACGACATATGACATGAAGGTGTACTGCGCACCGTTGCAAATTTCAAAAATGGACCCAAAATGTAGGACAATTAAGCCAAAATGTAGGATACCCGGATAGGAGACTAAAAATCCGTATTTCTTGGCAACCCCAAAAAGGCCACTTTGGAGCATTTCTTGAGGAAGAAAGGCAGGATATACAGCAATACCTCGGTTCACGAGCATAATTTATTCAGGAAGCACGCTTATAATACAAAACACTTGCATATCAAAGCACATTTTTCCCATAAGAAATCATGGAAACATTCCACAACCCGAAAATATTCATATAAAAAGGATTACGGAACTCTAAGACAATTCAAAATAATAAAGAAAATAACAAAATATAAAGAAAAAATAAAACTAACTAACTTGCATGTGGAGCATAATCATAGAATCCTAGAGTTGGAAGGGACCCAGTAGGTCATCTAGTCCAACCCGCTGCCTGTAGCTGGAAATTCTCCCAGAGCGTCCCCAACAGGTGCTGGTGGAGCCTCTGCTTGAAGACCCCCCAGTGAGGGAGAGTCCCCCACCTCCCTTGGCAATCTGTTCCACTGCCGAACTGCCCTCACCGTCAGGAATTGTTTCCAGATATCCAACCGGAAAAATCCTAACCATGTCTACTCGAAAGCAAGACTCACTGTGTTCAGTGGGTCTTACTCCCACGAAAGTGTCTTTAGGATTGCAACCTTGGTCTTTCAGCCTGCAGTCTGCCCCCTTACACAAGCGTGAGCCCCACTGATTAAAAGAGGGCTTACTTTAGAGTAGACATGTGTTCAGTGGTCTTACTCCCAGGAAAGTGTCTTTAGGATTGCAACCTTAGCCTTTCAGGCTGCAGTCTGCCCCCTTACACAAGCGTGAGCCCCACTGATTAAAAGAGGGCTTACTTTAGAGTAGACATGCAAGGCTAGGTTTCTCAGGAGAGGCTGCGAAGGTGCTGGCGGAGCGCCAAAACCGGCTGTATCTTGGCCGGAACTACTTTTGTCTTGTTTATCAAGACATCGCTTGTAGATCAAGTCGAAATTTATGATAAATATTTGCTTGTCTCGCAAAACGTTCTCAGTCCAAGTGACTCACAAATCCAAGGTGGAACCGCAAAGAAATCCAGGCAGAGATCAATGCCTAAATCAATCAGTGTGTAAATAAATGCGTAAATCAACGCATAAAAACATAAACGCATAAACGAATAAAAAACAAACAAACAAACAAACAAACAAACAAACAAACAAACAAACAAACAAATAAATATTTAATTGCCTCTCCCTGGCATAAGCAGGTCCAGCTCAGACTCGGTGTTCCCTCCTTCTCACACTGGCCTGTAGATGGCATTGCTTCACCATCAGATTTTGGGGGTAAGGGGGGGGGTTCCACTTTTTCCAAGCAGATTGGCTCTTGCTGAACCCCCTCAGCTATAAATACTTCCAGGACAGCCGTCAGGACAGCCATTCTGGCTTTCTAACCCCCCACCCCATTTGATTTCTGCACCTCCTGGTTGGTCCCTGATCTCCCCAACCTTGTTTCTCAAATGCATGTTGCAAACCTACGACCAGATGTCGTAACCGCAATGGATAATGCGACCCCCCCCCCCCAAATATAGGACACCCAACAAAAACGTAGGACATGATAAAATAAAACACATCCCTTTCATGGTTTCCATGCTTTCCACTTTTCATGCTTTCATGTGGTTAATTTAAACACATTAAAAGTCACAATTTCCTGGGAGAAAGACCCATTGAACACAACGGGGCTGGTTTTTGAGTAGACATGGTTAGGATTGTGCTTAATGGCTGCAATCCTAACCACACTTTCCCAGAAGTATTATTGAACACAGTGGGACTTATTTCTGAGTAGACATGCTTAGGATTACACACTGTATATTACTTAAGATTAAATTTAAAACTATTATGCGCACAATCCTAACCATGTCTACTCAAAAGTAAGCCCCATTGTGTTCAAAGGGTCGTACTCCCAGGAAAGTGTCTTTAGGATTGGAGCCAGGGCAAAATCCAGAGTAATTATGGGGAGTCCTTGCTCTGGTATAAGAACTTACTCTGGATTGCAATATGAATTTCCCATAGATTTTCACTAGGTGTTGTAGTAATTATGGGTGCACGTAAAGTCTCTTACGTGCTCCTATAGTTACTCCGGATTTTCAGTCTATGTGCAAAATCCAGAGTAACTACAGGAGTCTTTGCTCCGGTGTAAGAACAACTTACTCTGGATTGCAATATGAATTTCCCATAGGTTTTCACTAGGTGTTGCAGTAACAACGAGTGCATGTAATGTCTCTTACGTGTTCCTGTAGTTACTCTGGATTGTAGGGTAAGACTGCAATCCTATGCATGTCTACTCTGAAGTAAGCCACATTGTGTTCAATGAGTCTTACTCCCAGGAAAGTGGGCTTAGGATTGCAGCCTAAGTCATTAAGTTCAAGAAGGCTACATACTTCTTGTTCATTAGGAAAAGAAGAACAATGAAGATGTTTTGAGGACACAAGGGTGAGAAAAGAGGACATGTCCTGGAAAAGGGGGATCATATAAAGGGACACCTTGCTCAGATCCCCCCTGCCCCAGTTAAGCACTTCAGGGGAGTTTGGCCAAGCTGTAGAGGCAGAGCAGGACTTGGATCCCTGTTCCCCCTTAAATATATGTTATGCCCAGGCAGTGATGCCAACGTGGCACCCACAGCCCCCTCTGGGCCTCCTCTTGGTGTAACTTTGTGTTTTCCTTTGTGCAAAAGGGCCTCCGCTTCACCTGGCCCTGGTGAAAATGCATTTGTAGTCACGCAATTCTCCCCCTGGTACATTGATACGTTCAGCTGTCCTGTTGGTGGTTCCAGTAATTAAGCAGATATCAGGAGACGGAGAATCGGTGCCCCTTTGTGCATGATTTGCCAGGATCTGCCAACCTTGTGCCTTTCCTCAGCCGCAACTCAGGCAGCGCAGAGAAGCCCGGCTAATGAGATGCTTCTTGCTCCCGTGGAACCATCACTGCCAAGGCGGCCCACTCCGCTCACTCACGCCGAGCCCTGCCGCGCAGACTGCTAATGAGCAGCCTCCTCTCCGCAGCCCCCTCCTCATCGCCTCCGCTCCATCCAGGGGGCCATTTGCAAGCAATGGTCTGCCAAAATTGCCAAGGTCACTCCTTGACCTCGGTCGCTCCATCAAGAGGTCGTCTTGGCCTCCGTTATATTGCGTTCCCAAATGGAAGCTGGTGACACATGGGGCTCCCTCCTGACGCTCCCTCCTCGATTATCTGCACATAGGGTTGCCATATGTTCCCCAAAACAGGGACAGCCCCAATTTGGGGGGATTGTGTTCACAGTCTGGCAAATGTGACCGAGGGCCCTGTCCCCCTTTTGTGGAAGAGAATTATGGCAACCCCACTTGAACAGCAAGGACAGAGCGTGTGACGGCTCTATGCGCCTAAAAGAACATCCGGGGGGTACATTGCCCTGGGTTGCGGAGTTCACCGAAAACCAAATCCCTTTCAAAAAACTCCAAGTTACCCCGAAGGGTATCTAAGACCCCCCCTAAGGACTCTAAGACACCCCTCAGGCACCCACGTTCTCAGAAGGGCTTCTAGGATGTTATACGGGGACTTTTGAATTCTTTGGGGTGGGATATGGGGATATTAATTTTTGTTCCTGACAAATGTCTTAGCTACGCTAGTGCCGACCCCAATTTCCTTACATCCCATGATGGCTGATCCCCTTTCCCATAGTGCAGCTGCAATGGAACATGGAAATCATGTGCAGTTACTATATCCATCATGGTGACAGGATCTTTTGAAAGGATCTCGATTCATACGGTTATGCAATAGCCATCTGTGAAGAGGGGGAGGACTCACTCACTCACTCACTCATTCACTCACTCACCCATCACACTGCAAATTGAGCATCTCAAATAAGAATTTATTGGAATTAATCAAACAATTAATGCCCGGCCATTAAATGCAGTTTCTTATAACACATTTTGCCACATTAGCCATTTAACAGCAGCAATTTGTATTGTGGAGCAAGGGGGGGGGGGGGCAAAGCCCTCTGTAATGGATGCAACTCTTAGGAATATGGGAATATTGCGCAGAGTCACGCCGAGTCGGGGCCTCGTGGCTCGGTATTGCCAGCAACGATGGGCAGAGTCTCGCTGAAATTTGGATCGGGACCTTCTTAACACCCCAGAACTGCTCCCAGACTTCACATCAGCCCCCAGATGTCTGCGTCACGGGATCAGGGAGAGAAAGCGGGTCGGGGGGGGGGGGGCTCATTGAGAACACCATCAGCCGACACACTTCAAGTAATTAATAGGCAAGGAAAGTCTCCACCAGTGTGTCAAGGCAGGAGTCATTATTGGGAGTGATTAATAGGGCCGGCCAGCCATAATTATGTTAGTGCAACACACACACACACACACACACACTCGCCCGGCCAAACTTCTCTATCTTCATCGGCTAATTTGATTGGGGAACTAATTTGATAGAGATAAATTTCTACATAAATGAGCTTCATCAATATCAGATGGACGCAGTTTGCTCTGAGACGCAAAATCAGCCCCCCCCCCCCCCGCTCCGGACTCCCACTCTGGATCTAACAACCATCAGAGGTGGAGAGTTGCTGGGGATGCGCAGCCGTAGCCACCTTGGGCACCCGACACCGGGTGAAAGAAACACCGAAGTGTGTAAAAGAAAGATTGGGGTCATCAGTCATAACATGAAGAAACTGTGGCCGGATGGGGGCCGTTGACCTGCCTCTTCCCAGATAGTCCTGATCATTAAGACCTGACCATTAAGACCATCATCTGTGGTGGCCACAGGATTGGGCTGTCTCGGTGGTGACGCCAGGATACGGAACTCAGCCTGTGATCAGAGGATAGCACAAGCTGAAAGGTCCGCATCCTTTGTCACTACAACTGCAGGTCTCGGATGGAGTAAAGGATTCAAACCATCAGGATGCCGACTTTTCTCCTCCCCCCCTTTTTTTAAAGGTTAAAAACAACGTTCCTGAAGTTGACTTGATATGAAAACCAACCCGCTGTTTAATTAATCAAACGCCATTTGAGCCTCACGCGCACCGTTGTCTCCGCAGCACCTGCGACGGCCCAAACAAGACGTGACAACTGGCTGGCGTTGGGTGACCTGGTTCGGCACACGCGCCGGTGGTGCTCAGGCAGCCCCTTCATGAATTTTTATAGGGTTATGCAAATCCACATGCAAAACACTTGGCTCGCTTTAAAGCGCCATTTGCATAAACAAATGCGCTCCCCGTTTGTGTCCACCTGGCGTTTCGCTCTCCCTCTCTTTTTTTGGAGGTCTCCTGTAGGTGATGCGTTCTGTGGGGTGCAAGACCAGGGCAGTGGAGCCCCCGCTGTTGCAGGCCGCATCCAGATGGCCCCCCATTTCAGGTACTGGGGTGAGGAGCAGATTTCTGAGCCAAGGGTGACTCTCGTGTAGGGTGGCCATATGTCCCCAAAAAACAGGGACAGTCCAGATTTTTAGGGATTGAGTTCACATACTGGGAAATGGGACAAAGGGTCCTGTCCTGGTTTTGTGGAAGAGAATTATGGCAACCCTACTCTTGTGGCACTCGGAAGATCGACACTTGCAGATTCCCTGCTGCAGAGCAGGTCTGTTCAGTGGAAAGTAGTCTAGATCAGTAGTCCAGGTCCATGGAGAGGGTGCATCGCAGGGGAAAGATGAAGGGGTGAGGGTCCTACACATCCTCTTGGGCTCTTGATTCTATGATTCTATGACATGCAATGGTGTAAAGGCCCAACACTTGTGTGTAACCCACACATCTGTGAAGCGGTGCAAGTGCCAGCCTTTTTTGCATCAACGTCTTGAGATCTGGGCATCTACGATCAATGCCAAGGTGCCTATGGGCATCTATGATCTATGCATCTGAGATCTATGCCAAGAGATCTGGGCATGGCTAAACAACAAGGTCAAATATTTAACCACACCAGTAAGGAGATCATTTTGGAATATCCACCCGCCGGCGTCTAAGGGCTCTTTGGAGCGCTGGCTTCCTATCACCGAAACGCGATTCGGGATCTGTTTTTAAATGCGTATTTTCTACGGCGCAGAGCATAACAACTCCTTGGGAGCCAATTTTGAGATTATCATATAATGTTGTTGTGGAAGATTTGGAAAATGGGTGGGGGAATCACACATTTGTTTGCAGAATTATTCCCTCCCCCCCAAAATGCATTTCATACAATATCGGCAAACTCTGAAAATGTGCTCAAACCTGCCAGTCAAGGTTTTCCTAAATAAATAAAACGCAGGTTTAAAAGATGGCAGGTGCCTTCCCATGAACCTTCTGAACTTCCGATGTCTTTGCCACCAGCTCCATGAGTCACAGAGCCGTGATTTTGTTCACCGTGGAGCAGTGAGTGTGAATTTACAGTCCACTGGTGAGTCTCAATATACCCAGAATCTGACCCAAAGTCCAAAATATACCCAAATATACCCAAAATATACCCTAAGTCCAGCTCAAAAATGGACTTCGAAAGTAAAACTCCAAGATATCAGACATCCTAAAAACAGAATGTGCTCCAATACAGCAACGCAAACTCCGTAGGTGATGCGGTGGGTTTCACAGCCTGGCTTGGTCAACAATGTTATTGCCAAGGCAAACCAAAGAGCCCTCTAGATTGGCACAGCATGAACAGGGGCAGTCAGTTTCTGGCGTCGCATGTGCCAAGTGTCCAGATGACTTTCTGCTTTTGTCCGTCATGCTCCTTGAGCATGGAATTGATTCTGATACGGAGCCTCAAGAGGACCTCAAAAATTCCGAGCCGGGGGGGGGGGGGTCTCCTTTTTGCCACCAGCTCTTGAAGCCCAGGATTGGTTTCCAAAGTCTCCCAATAAAAGGAAAGGTCCTCTCATGCCCTTTTTAAATGGGGCCAACTGGAAGAACCTTCTCCTGCTTAGGACTGTCATCATCTGGATCTTCCTCGGCCTTCCTGCTGCCGTCTTGGGGGATACTCCAGTTCCCTTAAGCCTCGGGTCCCCTTGCAGCAAACAGATTCCCTTTCATGTTGGAATAATTTGATTAAACATTTGCCAAAGTACCTGGCACAATAATGAACCCATTTTGTTTGGCTAATCGCAGCTGCCTATTTCCCACCGGCGGCAGCTCGATCCGGAGCTGGGCTGGTTCCCCCCTTTTTGCGCTCACATTAGAGTTTATTAAATTCTCATCCAGGCATTAGCATATTAGGTTCCTAATCCCATTACGGCCAATTAGACTCCCCTCCGTATATTGCCAGAGTGGGTGGGCTTGGCTTGGCAGTTACTACATGGGAGGGGGAGGATCCCCCAAGGGTTTGCGGTATTTTTTTTAAAACATGCACTCAGAAAGAGTGACGGCAGGGGTCCTTTTTTAATACAACTCCATCCAAGAGGCACCCAGCACCACCGAGCGGCCAGGCCCTTCTGTGCTACTTTGGGGTTGTTGGATATTATTATTTAATATTCCATTTTGAAAGCACCCTCCAGGACAGAAATTCCAGTGGGAATATCCAGCGCTTTCATCCGCTCAGTTTTAATTTATTAATCAATTAGTGCATTAACTCGGCTTTAAAAATAAAATGGAAGGATTTGTTTTCTGACATGTTTCTCTCCATCTCATAACCCCACATGGATATATCATCAACACCATCTTTTGCAAGGACAGGCAGGCCTCGTACCTTTGGAGTCCATGGCCCGTGGCAGGCTTCACTTGATCTGGATCAGACCAGCAACATCATAAGGGAGGCAAACAGCCCCAAATGTTTGCTCCGACTCTGGTCTCCTGCAGGATGCGGAGTGTCTCGTTTGCTGGTGTCAATGTAAAAGCTCCTGTCTAACCCTGGCCCATTGGGTAGGGTTGCCGTATGTCCCGAAAAACAGGGACAATTCTGATTTGGGGCGATTGTGTTCCCATACTGGCAAATGGGACTGAGGATCCGGTCCTGATTTTGTGGACGAGAATTATGGCAACCCCACCTCTGGGCTGTGCAGTTCCACCGTCCTACTGGAATGAGTGGAAAGTTAAGAGCCAAGAACGGAGAGCCCCAGGCAACGTTCCCTTTAGGAGAGGCACACAACTGTTGCCAAAGAAAATGGGGGATACTCCACGAAGAGGATGCCTGGACCAATTTCATGCCTGGGACCAGTGGCCAGACTGCAGAGACACCTCCCACCCATTTGCTTAATTCATTTTCATAGGAAGAACAGCAGCGAGTCAAGCGCCTGCTCCTGTTCTGGCATCCGGAGACCTCCAGGGACCCCCGTCTTGCTTAACGACACAAAGACGGTCTGAAACGGGGCTTTCATCTCGGTGTCGCGGCAGGAGCGCCTGTCTGAAGAACGACCCGGCGCACTTGGGAGGCGCTGATGCCGCCTAAATAATAAATTATAGGCACCCTCGTTTGTTGCACAAAATGTGCATTGCACCTTCCTGAAAGACTGGGAAGAAGAGGCCCGAGGCAGGTGGAATGGGAGGGAGGGAGGGAAGGAAGGAAGGAAGGAAGGCAAGGCAAGGCAAGGCAAGGCAAGGCAAGGCAAGGCAAGGCAAGGCAAGGAAGGAAGGAAGGAAGGAAGGAAGGAAAGGCAAGGCAAGGAAAGGCAAGGCAAGGAAGGAAGGAAGGAAGGAAGGAAGGAAGGAAGGAAGGAAGGAAGGAAGGAAGGAAAGGAAAGGCAAGGAAGGAAGGAGGGAGGGAGGGAGGGAGGGAGGGAAGGACGGAAGGAAGGAAGGAAGGAAGGAAGGAAGGAAGGAAGGAAGGAAGGAAGGAAGGAAAGGCAAGGCAAGGAAGGAAGGAGGGAGGGAGGGAGGGAGGGAGGGAGGGAAGGAAGGAAGGAAGGAAGGATGGAAGGAAGGAAGGAAGGAAGGAAGGAAGGAAGGAAGGAAGGAAGAAAGGAAGGAAGGATGGAAGGAAGGAAGGATTGAAAAGAAGGAAGGAAGGAATGAAAGAAGGAAAGAAGGAAGGATGGAAGGAAAGAAGGAAGGAAGGATGGATGGAAGGAAGGAAGGAATGAAGGAAGGAATGAAGGAAGGAAGGAATGAAGGAAGAAAGGAAGGATGGTAGGAAGGAATGAAGGAAGGAAGGAAGTGAAGGAAGAAAGGAAGGAAGGAAGGGAAGAGAAGGAAGGAAGGAAGGGAAGAGAAGGAAGGAAGGATGGAAAGAAGAAAGGAATGAAGGAAGAAAGGAAGGAAGAACGGAAGGAAGGAATGAAGGAAGGAAGGAAGGAAGGAAGGAAGGATGGAAGGAAGGAAGGAAGGAAGGAAGGAAGGAAGGAAGGAAGGAAAGGCAAGGCAAGGAAGGAAGGGAAGGGAAGGAAGGAAGGAAGCATGGATGGATGGATGGAAAGGAAGGAATGAAGGAAGGATGGATGGATGGATGGAAAGGAAGGAAGGAAGGAAGGAAGAAAGGAAGGAAGGAAGGAAGGAAGGAAGGAAGGGAAGAGAAGGAAGGAAGGATGGAAAGAAGAAAGGAATGAAGGAAGAAAGGAAGGAAGGACAGAAGGAAGGAAGGAATGAGGGAATGAATGAATGAATGAATGAATGAATGAATGAAGGAAGGAAGGAAGGAAGGAAGGAAGGAAGGAAGGAAGGAAGGAAGGGAAAAGAAGGAATGAAGGAAGGGAAGAGAAGGAAGGAAGGATGGAAAGAAGAAAGGAAGGACGGAAGGAAGGAAGGACGGAAGGAAGGAAGGAATGAGGGAATGAATGAATGAATGAATGAATGAATGAATGAAGGAAGGAAGGAAGGAAGGAAGGAAGGAAGGAAGGAAGGAAGGAAGGAAAGTCCCTCTGCCCAGGCAGAAACCTATGCCCTGTTCATTGGGACGACCGATTTCTGGGTTAATCAGCATCCATAATTAGTGGCTGAAAATAATCTCCTCAGGTAGGCAAGACTGATTCATTCCAATTAACTACAAATTAAGATCAAGCCAATTTAGGCCTATTAAAATGGAAAGAGGCCTGATCTCCCAGTCAAAGGATTTGTATTTGATGCAAATGGAAGAAATTTGGAAACTTCGGAAATGTTTCCTGATTGTTCATTTGCATCGCTAAACAGCGCCGAACAGGGGCCGCTCCTTCCCCAAAAACGGAGAGAACAGAAGGAACAATAATTAGTTATGTAAATAATGTGGCATTCTTGTTTATAATTAGTTCAGGAATAAAATAAAATTCACGCATGTCACAGGACTAATTTTCGTATGCAAATGAACAATCAAAATTATAAACAGTAATAATGCAGTTTGGGAGAAGGTGGCATTTCCAATTTATTAGGAGGCACGCTTGAGGAGGCTGATGCCAGCTGACGTCCAGGCGCTTCCAAGGTAGCCTCCAGATGAGAAGACGGGAGGGAGGGGAAGGCAGGCTGGGGAGGACTGGTGGGCCAGAGAAGAGGGGCCGGGGCTGCACGACGGCACCCAGAGGGTTTTGATCCTCAGGTGAGGTGCTGCGGCCAGAGAGGGGTCCTCCTTGGTTGCTTCCAGATGTGCTCAGAACCAGCCACCTGTCCCCATTCAGCATTATGTGGTCCCTTCTTCCACCAAAAGAATGGCAGAAGACTGATCGGAAGGAGGGCCTGGATGCTGGATCAGACTTAAAGAGGCTCATGTAGTCCAGCCTCCTAATCCCCATCAGTGACCCCCCAGGTGCCTCCTGGAAGCTCCACTACAGGACAGAAAGGCAGACCCCCCATGCGCTGCCATTACTTTCCTGCACCCCATCTTCAGAAACCACCTTCTTCTGCTACTGTCCTCAATGGTCAAGCAGCAAGCAAGAGATTTCCAACTTGTCCTCCATGAATAGAGTTGCCATAAGTCTCTTCCACAAAATTGGGACAGGACCCTCTGTCCCATTTGCCAGTATGTGAACACCATCCCACAAAATCAGGATTGTCCCTGTTTTTCAGGACATATGGCAACCTTTTTCATGGATAATCCCCTTTCCAATCCAGCCAAGTCAGTGGCTGTTACAATGCCCAGTGGCAGTGAATCCCAATGACTGATGGCTTTCCAAATAATGTTTTGACTGGTGGTTTGCTTGAGTTACAGGACCGTCAGCCTCAGTTCCCCATTAGGGCTACAATCCAATGCATTATATAGGATGGTGGGCTTATCGGATGGTTCCCAGTGGATGGTTCCCCTCAGATCCCACTATACACCAGCAAACCAGCTACCAGTGGACCACCTTCCTCTTGCACCCCTGGCTTTTCTCTCATCCAGAAGGGGGTTTGGAGGGGACCGGCGAATGCACCCCTCCCATGCTCAGCATCCTGATGATGGCTCCCCAATCGGTCCAGCCTGTCCAGGAGTTAATTGCTATCACTTTGGGAGAAGAGATGAATGACGGGCCTATTAGTTCTGCCAGGGTTGTGGACTTCTTGCCCGTCACATCAGGTCTGTTGGAAACGAAGGTGAGAGGGAAGCTCAGAGGTTCTCCTTGGAAGGAAAAGGCATAATTAATGATCAGGTCACTCTTAGGAGGAAAGTCCAGTCCAGAACTCTTTGGCCAACCAATGCGTTCCACCAGGTGGGAAATGTGATGCCCCTGTAATGCCAGATCGGTTACAATGTCCGCCATGTGCCAAGTGGGCACCCACCTCTCATCCATATGGGGTGCAGCTAACTCCGAACAGCATATTACTAGATGCACCCCTGTGCATGACCTGATCTAGCAAGACCCAGGGTTAGGATTGCCATATGTCCCGAAAAACCGGAACACTCCTGATTTGGGGGGATTGTGTTCACATTCTGGTAGACAGGACAGAATTTTCTTTGAGAAGGAAGAAAAGATCCATCCCAGGAGTGGCAAGGAGAGCATTTATTATAACAAGAAAAAAAGAGGACAAGGCCATCTGAAATGTAGGACACCTCAAAAAACATAGGACACAACAAAATAAAAACAAAAAACACTCATATGGGTAATTTAAACACTATGGATGCAATCCTCTTGCAGGGGAGGAAAGGGGATATAAATAAATAAATAAATAAATAAATAAATAAATAAATAAATAAATAAATGAACGAACGAACGAACGAACGAACGAACGAACAAACAAACAAACAAACAAATAAATAAATAAAAATCCTAATGAATTTAGGCCAGCATAATTAACCTGGCATATCTTCCCATGGTGGTGTGGGGAGGTCAGTATATGCCTTTGCACTGACCTAGATCCCTCTGGAGTGCAGGGTGACCATATGACTGGATTTTTCCGGATTTGTCCTCTTTTTTCGCCTCTTGTCCGGGTGTCCTCTAAAAGGGCTTCATTGTCCTCCATTTAGGCTTCAATTTGGAACAGTGCAGTGGTGTGCAGGACACCATCATGTCATATGTCGGTGAATTTGTATCAAAGAGCAGACTCCAGTGCAAAAATTGGTTTTGAAATATCTCCTTCTTATCAAATATTATGGCCAAAAAACTAAAAATAAAAAATATGCAGTGAGCTCTATGGGAAAGTGAAAGTGCCCAATATCGTGGCTTTACTTGTGAGTAGACAAACGTGCCATTGTCCACCGGAAAGGCCAGTGTGAGAGGAATCCAGGACCTTGTCCTCCTTTTGAGATTTGGGCATCTGGTCACCCTGCAGGAGTGGGGCAGAAGTGTTTTGTAGGATTGCAGCCTTAATTAAATTTAAAATAATTACATATACAGTAGACTAACCATGTCTACTCAAAAGTAAGCCCCATTGTGTTGAATGGCTCTTACTCCCAGGAGAGTGTCTTTAGGATTGCAGCCAAAATAATTTATTAATTACAAGACAGCCTCATGCTACCTGCTCACAAGGTGGGGGTTGGACTAGATGACTTTTTAGGTTCCTTCCAACCCTATGTTACTATAATTGAAGGACAAGGAGGGTGTGGAAGATTTTTTTTCCAGGATACAAGACTAAAAAAGAGGATATGTCCTAGAAAAAGAGGATAGATGGTCACCTCGATGAACTCCAATGAAGCCTAGAAAGGAAGGAGATGACCACAAAACTGTGGTCAGAGAGGGGTTGCATGACACCCATGGGTGGAAATTGGGGCCGGATTCCCCATCTCAATTCACTCCTTCCGGCAAGGCCCTTGCTTCGGAGTGGAATTCCTCCACAGGGCCACACATCACATGCCTTGGCGATGGAGCATTAATTAGGTGACACAAAGAGAAGGGCCCGGTACCCAGAGGACAAGGGCAGAGTTATGACAGGCAAACCCATGACATTTGGGATGTTACTCATCGGGAGGGAGGCACATCGGTCCATATATCTCCAAAGGCATCAAGGCTACCTGCTAATTAAAAAGCCCCTGACTGTTGAGGAACACACTAATTCACGGAAAATAAAGTCTCGCTGGGTTGCGTTGCAGGAGGGGGAAAGTTTTAAATCCTGGCACTGTTACTCTTGTTTGACTCTAATAGTCTTCACTTGAAGGCCCAAAGCATGAGTTGATCTTCAAGAGAGTGGGGGGTGGCTTGCAACATTGGAGCATCATGTTTTGGACACTCGTGTTCAGAGTGTTCAGAATCACGTTCAGCGTCATGTTCAGCAGCCACCAACCTAGTCCAGAGCATCATGTTCTGGATCTCCACCATGCTTGGTAAGTCTTGGCTGGTCCTAGACTCCCACTCCCAACGGGACTGTCTCATATACCAATGGGTGGCTTTTCTAGTGTGCACCGACCCTGGCATCTTCTGTCACAACTGGGCAATCAAAGCAAAAACACGGTTCAAGTTCCCATATTTCATGGGGGGAAGATTGGCTTTATCCTACAGTTGTTCCCACCTGGGAATGCCCATCTCACAACACTGCTGTCCATATTTACTGAAAATCCACTCCAACCACAAATTTGTGTGGATTCCCCATCCCGGTGTAGGGTTGCCACATGTCCCCGAAAACATACTAGCAAGTTTGTCATGGGGTCCTGTTTGAGGAAGAGAATTATGGCAACCAAATAGTGGGATCTTCTCTGGCTGCCCTACAATAATCTCAAACATTTCTGAGAACATTTGAAATGTGTCTTTCATTTTACTTTTGGAAACTCCAGAGCTACTTTGGAGTCAGGAATCGTTCTTTTTCTATGGGTTTTTCCCTGCTATCCCAATGACGTGGGGAGATTTCAGGAGAAGGGTTGACTGAGGACACTCCATGTTCTGTTTCTTTGCTCCGTATCACCAGCTCAGCAACTTCAATTAGAGCTCAATCCTAACCATGTCTACTCAAAAGTAAGCCTCATTGTGTTCAATGGGTCTTACTCCCTGGAAAGTGTCTTTAGGATTAAAGCATTACACACTCATATACTATATTTACTCGAATCCAACGTTCATCTTTTTCGGCTGAATTTAGTTTCCAAAATCAGGGTGTGCATTAGATATGATGGTTAATTAGATTCAAGTAAATGTGGTATTTTGATAATACGTAAAGGGTGCACATTAGATTCAATGGCGCATTAGATCTGAGTAAATATGGTATATTGTTTTCATGTGCTTAATTTAATTTAATCCAAAAAGAGGACATGGCCTGACTAAAATGTAGGACACCCAAGAAAAATGTAGGGCATTATAAAATAAAAGCTAAAAACTCTCATGTATATTGTTTTTCATGTGGTTACTTTAAGCACTATATGCTTATTATTAGAATTAAAACTATTTTAATTCTATAATTATAGAATTATAAATTATAATTATAATACAATAATTTATTGTATAAAATTTATGAATCACAAGAAGGCTACATGCTGCCTACTCACAAGGAAAAAGAGGATAGTGAAGATTTTTTCCCCAGGATACAAGGCTAAATAAGAGGACATGTCATGGAAGAGGAGGACATACGGCCACCATCTCTTTGATGCAGGGTTTAGAGTAAGCCTCATTATGTTCAATGGGTCTTACTCCCAGGAAAGTGTCTTTAGGATTGCAGCTTTAGACTGTTTGGTGCACAGGCTGGGATCTGCATGCTGAGCGACTCCTTCCAGGGAGATGAACGTAAAGCAGGTGCTCTGAGTAGGGTTGCCACATGTCCCGAAAAACAGGGACAACCCCGATTTTGGGGGGTTGTTTTCACATACCAGAGAATGGGACAGAGGGTTCTGTCCCGGTTTTGTGGAAGAGAATTATGGCAACCCTAGCTCTGAGTGCATTGAGTCCTGCTGAGCTTCAGAAGCCCATCTTCGGGCAGAGTCTGGCCCGAAATCTTCCCAGCCGGGGGACATTTCCACCAGCAGAAGCAGCACCTGCACGGACACGGATCTTGCCGGAGGCCCGAGGGACAGCCTTGCACAGCTAGGGCTGACTTGTTTTCCAGCAGCCGGTTTGACACCACCTATTAGGGGAGCGTGCCAGACAGCTGGACAGGCCGGCCGACGGACGGGGAGGCGGGGGGGGGGGTTGGCGCTGACCTCCAGCGGGGCTGCAATTGCCCTGCATCTGCGGCTAAACAAACCCGAGTAAATCATCCTGGCAGATAGATAATTAAATAATTATCAACCACTTAATAACGAGGAGTGGGTGTTCGGCATTAGCATATTAGACAGTGTCTTTAAGGGCTAATTGTTGCATTACATCAGAGTTACTCATTCATTATTCCTGTCATTTTGGGTGATAATTTGCTCTCTAGAAGGCACAGACAATTTTAGCAGCAATTAGAGGCATGTCAGGCTTGGCCTAGTGAGTTACTGTCACAATTATCAGCGTTTGCTTTCTTTCTCCCCCCCCCCCTTCTTTTTTTGTTTTTAAAATCTGGGCCTCTTCATTTGCGGCCTGGATGAAAGGGCAGCCCCGACGGACAAGCTCTTGGACGTCCGAGGGGTCTTTTCCTCCTACTAAGCAAGGGGGCTTCAAAACGGTGGCAGGAGGGATCCCAGCGAGGATCTGCTGCACACATCGGTGGCATAGCCAGAGGGGATGAAGCAGTCAAGGACTGGAGGGAGCCTAACCCGTTAGGAGCCATTCTGGGAGGTGGGAGCAACATAGTGGCATCACCCAGTGTCCTCCCACTGAGATGAGATGGCTCCCTCTTCTTCTATACCAGTGGTCAGGGAAAAGGGGTAAATTACCCCAAATGGGGTAAAAATGAAATTCCTGGGGGTAACGGACAGTCACGCTGCCGAGACACAGCCGGGCGTGCATATGAATCTATATGCATGCCTGGCTGTGTCTCGGCTGTGCAACCGTCCTTTACCCCTCGGGAATTTCATTTCATTGCATATAGAATCTATAGATTCTATAAAAGGAACTGACACAATGCACTATATTAATAGTGTACAAAGAAATGACACAATGCAGTGTATTAATATGATTTCCTTCCTTTCAAATCAAGGGGGTAACGTCAGCATATCTAAATATATTTTGGGGTAAAAGGTAAAAAAAGTTCCCTGACCCCTGTTCTATACTAACTATACTCATTCCGGAGCAGAAGGCTTTTCAGTTTTAAAACAACCCTATAATGGGATCCACCTAGGCTTATCTATCTATCTATCTATCTATCTATCTATCTATCTATCTATCTATCTATCTATCTATCTATCTATCTATCTCTGTCTGTCTGTCTGTCTGTCTGTCTCTTCCATATCTATTCATCCATCCATCCCTTCATCCATCCATCAACTCACCTACCTGCCTGCCTGCCTGCCAGCTCACCTGCCTGCCTCCATTTCTATCTATCTATCTATCTATCTATCTATCTATCTATCTATCTATCTATCTATCTATCTATCTATCTATCTATCTATCTGTCTGTCTGTCTGTCTGTCTGTCTGTCTGTCTGTCTGTCTGTCTGTCTCTTCCATATCTATCCATTTGTCTGTCTGTCTCTTCCATATCTATTCATCCATCCATCCCTTCATCCATCCATCAACTCACCTACCTGCCTGCCTGCCTGCCAGCTCACCTGCCTGCCTGCCTCCATAACTGTCTAGCTATCTACCTATCTACCTACTTGTCTGCCTATCTATGCTACACATTCTTTCTTTCTTTCTTTCTTTCTTTCTTTCTTTCTTTCTTTCTTTCTTTCTTTCTTTCTTTCTTTCTTTCTTTTTCCTTCCTTCCTTCCTTCCTTCCTTCCTTCCTTCTTTCTTTCTTTCTTTCTTTCTTCCTATCCTCCTTCCTTCCTTCCTTCCTTCCTTCCTTCTTTCTTTCTTTCTTTCTTTCTTTCTTTCTTTCTTTCTTTCTTTCTTTCTTTCTTTCTTTCTTTCTTTCTTTCTTTCTTTCTTTCTTCCTATCCTCCTTCCTTCCTTCCTTCCTTCCTTCCTTCCTTCCTTCTTTCTTTCTTTCTTTCTTTCTTTCTTTCTTTCTTTCTTTCTTTCTTTCTTTCTTTCTTTCTTTCTTTCTTTCTGCTCGCCTGCCTGTCTGCCTAAGGTAATAGTAACCAGAAATAGACTCTAAATATTTATCTAAATATTTATCTAGGGTAATTAGCAGTTACATTATCTGATTTTTGAACAGCTCCGGGCTTGAGGCAATGACTTATCTGATCTTTTCCATCTCTCTTTGGAGAGTCACCAAAAAACCAGGTTGTGATTCATCACTAAGTTTGGAAACCAGTGTCTTAATTAGACCTGATATCTTGGTTTTTACATACATAGATTCCCTAATGAAAATGGGTAATAATTAAGTGGATATGGCAAGGGATAGTCACGGTAAAAGAACAGAACATGAACCGTGCTTATAATGTGTACTCAGAGCATAAAAGGAAGTGTGCTTCTGGGCTCAGTGCAAGGTTTTGCAAGCCTTTCTCCCAAAAACCAGTGCTCTTGCCAGCCCCAGCATGCCCGGCATCTCCCCGTATTCCAGTCAGGGAGGGGTCTGGCTCCAGCGCTGTTTGGAACAGTCTCGCTTCCCTCTCCGGAGCCACTTTCTCTTGGCTGTAGTTGCTGAAAACAACAGCCCAGGGTCCCTCCGTGGAAGCTGGTTTGTCTGTCTGTCTGTGGCAACTGACTACCCTGTCTTAGGAATGATGCTCAGTTAATGGCTATGGAGGTTCTTGAGCTCATTGGGAGGCATGTGGCGGACATACCCCATAGCAGCAAGGGACCCCTTGCTTCTTACACCCAGCTCCTCTATGCTTGGTTTGTATTCCAAGGATACCCCAGAAAACAGGAGCACTTTCTGCCAGGTGATCGATGGAAATCTCAACTTCTGGATTCAGCCAGCAAATATGAAAGAAGCAAGTTAGGGTGAAATCCAGAGTAACGACGGGGAGTGCTTGCTCCGGAGTGAGAACAAGTCACTCTGGATTGCAATATGAATTTCCCATAGGTTTTCATGAGGTGGTGCAGTAACTACGGGTGCACGTAATTTATCTTACATGCTCCCGTAGTTACTCTGGATTGTGCCCTTATTCTTGGAGACATATATAGGATCACCATAATTCTCTTCCACAAAACCGGGACAGGACCCTCTGTCCCATTTGCCAGTATGTGCAAATAATCCCCAAAATCGAGATTGTCCCTGTTTTTCGGGATATGTGGAAATAGAGCTGAAATATCCTGCTCTGCACCCCAAAACTCGGGGCTTCTCCCTTTTTCCAGAACGAGGGCAGATCAACCCCCCCCCCTACTCCGACTCAGAGGCCCAAAGCAAAGAGGGGCTTAGAATTATAGCAAGGATTAAATATGTCTTTAACAACCACCGGAGAGGGGTAGGCAAAATATGTACGGCAAGCACCTTGGGAAACATGCATTATAAGGGTACATATAGTCAAATAGAGTTAATTAAGCTAAAACCACTATAAATCTGTCAAGCCTATATTAGCGCCCTGGTCAAAATTGGGGGAAATATTGTATTTGGTATAATAAATGGTGTCCCACTGCAGATTTATTCCGGCATCTGCATAGTTACCCCAGTTTTACAATAATCATTGATCAATCAAACTTTTATGACAAAAACGATAATTTTTGCCGTGTTTCTCTTTTCCAGAATTTCCGGGTTCGCTTAATTCCCAGAATGTGGACCCGTAAATCTTGCCGGCGGAGATCTAAAAGAGATCATCAGCAGGCCGCCTAAGATTTGCTTATATTTTAAACTGTCTTTGCAAATGATTTATAATTAGGACAAAATCTAAGACAAAACATTATTAAAGTCAGCGTCTGTGCTGTAAATCACCCCAGTTTGCTTTTGCCTCCAGTAATTTATTCCAGGGCTTTATGGCTGCTGTGTTTAGTGGGGTGATTGCTGGCCGCAGCATCATGTTTGGTGAGTGGGAAGTACAGTATTTATGGTTGGGGGACTGGAGGCCCGTTCTTGGATACTGGGGGTGACCTGGCGTGCAGTGTAGAGGATTGCTGGGACCCTCTAGGGGGGTACACTCCCTTTTTATCTGTTAAATGCAGTGTTCTCCAACCTTCAGGGCTGCTGTGGCTCAGTGGTTAGAGACACTATGCATGTCAACCTGAAGGTCAGGAGGTCATTATTCATGCTGCCTGGTTTGAGATCCGAGTGCCTGGTTTGAGATCCGAGTGCCTGGTTTGAGATCCGAGTGCCTGGTTTGAGATCCGAGGGCCTGGTTTGAGATTCAAGTACCTGGTTTGAGATCCGAGTGCCTAGTTTGAGATCCGAGTGCCTGGTTTGAGATCCGAGTGCCTGGTTTGAGATCCGAGTGCCTGGTTTGAGATCCGAGTGCCTGGTTTGAGATTTGAGTGCCTGGTTTGAGATCCAAGTGCCTGGTTTGAGATCCAAGTGCCTGGTTTGAGATCCGAGGGCCTGGTTTGAGATTCAAGTACCTGGTTTGAGATCCGAGTGCCTGGTTTGAGATCCGAGTGCCTGGTTTGAGATCCGAGTGCCTGGTTTGAGATCCGTGTACCTGGTTTGAGATCCAAGTATCGCAGGATGGAGTGAGTTCCCGTTTCTTGCTCACCTCCTTCCCAGGAGAAGGTGACGCTCCACTGAGATGCTCCATTCTTATAATGGCTCACCATATTCATGCTGCCTGGTTTGAGATCTGAGTGCCTGGTTTGAGATCCGAGTACTGCAGGATGGAGTGAGTTCCTGTTTCTTGCTCACCTCCTTCCCAGGAGAAGGTGACGCTCCACTGAGATGCTCCATTCTTAAAATGGCTCACCATATTCACGCTGCCTGGTTTGAGATCCAAGTGCCTGGTTTGAGATCCGAGGACTGCAGGATGGAGTGAGTTCCCATTACTTGCTCACCTCCTCCCTGGGAGGAGGTGGCGCTCCACTGGATGCTCCATTCCTATTGCTCACCATATGAGCATGCTGCCTGATTTGAGATCTGGTTTGAGGCTCACCATATTCCTGCTGCCTGGTTTGAGATCCGAGTGCCTGGTTTGAGATCCGAGTACCGCAGGATGGAGTGAGTTCCCGTTACTTGCTCACCTCCTCCCTGGGAGGAGGTGACGCTGCACTGGGATGCTATTCCCATTCCTATTATTCCCATTCCTATTCCATTCCTATCATGGCTCACCAAAACCTGCAGGATCTGAGCCAGGTAGGCCACTTTGGTTCCAATGCGCCTGGGAATGGCCCAAGCAGAAAAGGGGTGAACAGCCCTTCTGTCACCCCACATATGCAGCTCCCCTTTCCGGAAAGCTCCTCTTGGGTGCCATGCACCCATTCCCCACTCAGTGTGTTTCCGCTCCTCTGCCCGACACACCAAGAGTGTCTGCAATTTATGTTTCCTGAAATCTTTCCAAGTTTACTTTTAGGGTCCTGTCAGTTTTAATGACGTGTGGCCTGGACGATGCTTTATGTGCTGCGTCCCCAATTTATGAGGGCTGCCTGTTGCCACCTGCCAGGAGCCTTCTCAGGGGGGAGGATTGATGGGCGGTGGGCCAGAAGGTTAAAAACAAACCAATGCGTCCAGCCTTCCAGATCTTCCAGATCGAAGCCTTTCTTTTGGTATGGGGGGAGGGTTAACCTCGGAGATATGAGCAGCCTTTTCAAGTGGAAGCACAAGCCCACTGAGCATGTGTTTCTGGGCTCACGCAAGCCCTCTGGCACTTAAGATGCCAAATGCCACGGCGCAAGGTCTGGTGATGCACAGACCTCTGGCCCGAAAAGGGAAGAGACACTCGCCCTTGCTTCTCTTCAGCAGCATTATCAAGGGGCCCAGGATTTTGTTGGGCCACCTGCCCCCTTCACACTTACATGGCAAACTGGGCTGGTTGATGGTACCATTAGCAGCTCAGAGTGGGGGCCTGGAAGCCTTTTCAATGTGCTTTCAAAAGTCCTGACAACAAACCCTCTGATTTAATTTTCAATTAAATTGAAAATTTAATTTTCAGATTGAAAAGTCTGGAAACTTTGCAGACACTCCACAGCACTCCGTGCTGTCTGCTGCCCCCCAGTTCCCCACCAGTTGATGCCATAAGATGCAGACAGGTGGGCTCTGCTTGGTTCTCCTGGCACCAGGTAGTCCATACACCAGTCCAGAGTCTGGAGTCTGGATGAAACACATGGACAGCTGGAGACAACCAGAGGAAACGGTTTTGGGGTTGCGGTCCTGGCCGGATAGAGGCCGCGCCGGATCCCTTCCCCACTGCTCTGCCCTCTGGCGAGGTTTTCTCCGTTCTTGACAGCAGGCCCCTCCGCAAAGGATCTCGGGACAGCTGCCTGCACGGCTGCCCCCCCCATATCTGTACAGTTGAGCTTTGAATTGCCATTCACTGGCTGCTCACCTCCCCCATTCACACGACAAGCCCTGATTACTAATAACGAACAAGTTTTCCCTAATTGGGCACTGGGAATTTTTGGATGTTCCTCCCTCTCCCTCCCCATCTGGGGTTCTCTGAAGACCCAAATGCTGGAGGCCATTTCCTATTCATTACCACCCCAATCAGCTCATTGGTTATTAATGGACCCTTTGATGGGGCCTCGCTGTGCCGTCAGTGGCTGTCCACGGTTGTTACCCCCCTTTTCTTGTAGGGAAGGTGAAAAAAGGCAGGCAGGAAGCGAGCCGCACTGAAATATAGAAGTATGCAGATTATACCATTAAAATTTTATGGGGATTCGGGAAAAAAAAGGGAGCGCCTGTGTGTTGACTCCGTGACGCAAATGGGTATGAAAATTCTGGCAAGAAGCGCCGCATTGTTACAAAAATCAAATGGCTGAACAGCCACTAATGAGGCAGACAAGAGCCCTCACTCATCCTCGGAGGATTCGGAGGCAGGGGAGAGGAAGGGGGCCCTTGCATTATTCATGCTGCCTGGTTTGAGTTTCAAATCAGAGGGAATCACAAGGAGGCCGATTTCACATTCTGCTGGTGACTGGCCATGCTCAGGAGAACAGGTGGGAGGGGGGCCAGCGGGAGGGAGGGGGAGGCTCCGACGAATGGCACCCACCCCGATGTGGCGTCTGATTCCGCATTCTGCTCCAGACCCCACACCCTTGAGATAATGCAAGGGCAGCCCAGCTGGATCAGGCCCAAGGGTGCCAATCTCACCCAACATCCTATTTCCCACTGCCTTTGGGAAGCCATCAGAGGACAAAAAAGCCAGTTCCTCTGCCAAATGTGACCCTTTTCTGTCTGATGTGCAGGCGGGCACCAACATGCCCATTTGGGATATAGCAGCCCAATTACGGGGCATTAATGGGCCATTGCTTTACATTAATTTACAACCCCCTACGTAGGTGCATAAGTCCATGGCCGTCGTTACATCTTGGGGCAATGAGTTCCACAGATGCTGCAATCCTAACCGCACTTTCCAGGGAGTAAGCCCATTGAATTCAATGCAACGTACGACAAAAGAGGATTGCACTGTAGGACTTCCAAAGAGGAAGCTGCAAACACCAGACAAATATTGTGGCACCGTCAAGACAAATGGATCCTTTGCATTTGAGGGTGCAGATCTGGGACTGGGCCTTGCACAGAGTGTGGCCCAGTTCAACATCTGGCTTTAACCCAGAACAAGTGCTGGAGCTTCCCAATATTTCTCTTGTGGGGAAAACTCTGCACAATGGGGAGGAATTTTAAAACCCCAAAAGAGTTAGCTCTGAGTCTTTTGGGGAAATAGTTCTACCCGCTAAGGGATTATTTGCATTTTCACCTGTTTGGTTTTTGTTCCCAGTGGGAACAAAGTTCGTTTCAGTGGGATCGGTTGTGGGGAGAAGCTGGGAAGGAATTAAAAGACTCGTTCTGGGCCACACAAGAGCCAGAAGCTGACCCAGCACATGGGCACACATGCTTGAACTCCTCACCATCAGATCTCCCCAAGTGCTTCTTGTGTTTTGTAATTATTACTCATCCATAAAAACGGCTTCTCTCTCTCCTGCCAACATTATCTTAGTAAACTTTATGAGAGCTCGTGAGGTTAATGCAGAGTGATAAATTCAGAATGGGTCGAATCAGTGAGTGGTTAAGGAGGGGGCATAAATCTGTCGGAAATGCTCCTATTTATTTAATAAAATGTTGTTTCGTAAAAACGCATCCAGGATCTTGCAGGGGGGCAAAGGAGGCATCAGCTTCAAAGCTGGGATAGGGTTGGGTCTGGGTGGCAGGCCTATGCCGTGCAGCTCAGGGTGACCAGATGCCAAACCCAAAATACCTGAACCCTAAGGCCAAAATTCCTACCCCCAGGTCAAAATTCTTACCCACAAACCAGAATTCCTACCTGCTTAAAAAGTGCCAAAAATGTATTTTTTATTTTTATATTTTTTGTTTTTTGACCATAACGTTTGATAGGAAGGAGATATCTCCAAACTGATTTTTGCATTGGATTCTGCTCTTCAATACAAATCCAACGACATATGACATGATGGTTTACTGCGCGCCATTGCAAAGTTCAAAAATGAAACCAAAATGTAGGATACCCGAACAGGAGGTTAACAATCCGGACATATCCGGGTTTTTCTGGTCATATGGTCACCCTGCTGGAGCCCCCTCAAGAAGAGGGTCAAGGGGGGCGTCCAATGTTGCTCAGAGGATGTACTGCCCTTGCCTGGTCTGAATCTGCCCCACAAAGTTCTGATTAACATCCCCAACTTGGTCTCCTCCTCTTCCTTCTTATTCCTTTTCTCCACTCCTTTCATTTTGCTTGTCATTCCCAAAGGAAGCCCCCAGCAGATTCTTCTGGATCAGCTCAGCTTTGTCAAGGCAGGGCTCCATTTTTCCCTGACACAAAAGAATTAACAATTAACATAAATAATGTGATTGTTGCCTTTAAGATAATTTAACCTGTCTTTAGTTTTGTCACACAGAAATCGGCAGGAATGAAAGGATGGTGTCAGTTTTGTTTTCACCCAAAGAGAACAAGGAAAAGAAGGAGAGGAGGTGCTTTGAAGGAGAGTTTGGATGGGAAGGACTGAGCCAACCACCCCCTGCCCGGCTCAGGCACTCCCTGCCAGTCACCCACCCCCTGCCACAGCCCAGCTCCTTCCTCCATGGGGTTGTTTGCTGTAGAAAGAGGCAACACAGGCAGACTCCTTGCTGGGACAGTCACATAGCTGCCCATGATCTTCTGGCCAGAGAAAGGAGGGGTCAGTCGGGAACATCTGACCAACGTCTGACCAAGGGAACGTCGGGAACATCTGACCAAGAAATGGTGCCCAAGTCTGCATCTGTGAATCCTCTTTGAACGAGAGAGAGAGAGAGAGAGAGAGAGAGAGAGAGAGAGAGAGAGAGAGAGAGAGAGAGGGCAGCCATCAGGACTTTGAGTCCTCAGTGTCAAGAGCAGCTAAATTCTGCAACACAAGCATGTTTTTCAAACATGCCTGTCTTTGCATAAAAGTAACCTTGTTCTCCTAGTCAAGGAGCAGGTCAAGGAGTAGAGCTGAGCATTGATGCTCCATCCTGCCAGGCTGCCATTCATTCATTCATTCATTCATTCATTCATTCATTCATTCATTCATTCATTCAATTCAATTCAATTCAATTCAGTTCAATTTCTATCTGGCCATCATGTCCTCTGGAGACCAGTAGTTGGGAGCCTCCCTCTAGCCCAGTGGTTGTCAATCTTCCTAACGCCGTGACCCCTTTATAAGTTCCTCATGTTGTGGAGACCCCCAACCATAAAATTATTTTCATTGCTACTTTATAACTGTAATTTTGCTACTGTTATGAATCGTAATGTAAATATCCGATATGCAGGATTATTTTCGTGGTTACAAATGAAATGTGTGTTCTATGCACACGTTGAACACAATGGGATTTATTTCAGAGTAGGAAAGCATAGGATTGGGCCCTGAGGCTGCAATCCTATCCACATTTACATGGGAGTAAAGGCTCCCCTGACTATAATGGAATTTACTTCAGAGTAGGCATGCATAGGACTGGGCCCTGAGTCTGTCAGTCAGCCCCAGTGCGCGTGCAGCTACAGCCGGAGCTGGCAAGCCTGACCTGGCCCCCTGCTCCAGGGATCTTTAGGGGACCCCCAGGAAAGCTCTAGGCGACCCCCAAAGGGGTCCCGACCCCCACTTTGAGAAACGCTGCTCTAGCCACTACTCCTCCATCTGCAGTGGCTGCAAGTTTATTCTAGGGTGCTGTCCAAGGTGCTGATTCAGACCTATGAGGCCTTTTTGTGGCTCAGGATAGAATTGTATTTATTTATTTATTTATTTATTTATTTATTTACTTACTTACTTACTTACTTACTTACTTACTTACTTACTTACTTACTGGATTTCTGTCCCACCTCTCTCCTCAAAGCGGACTCAAGGCGGATAACAACACGGATGAATAAAAATCATAAATTTTTCATCATTTTTTCAAAATGATGTTTTTTAAAAATCAATAAAATTTTAAAAATAAAATTATTTTTTTAAAAAATAAAAAAATCAATAAAATATTGAAAGCGACATTTAAAACATTCACGGATCATACACGAAACGCAACCACTCATGGAAAGGCAGGGTGCCATCACCAAGAAAGCTCCGTACCTGGATGCACACACTACCCGCGCACGCCTCACTTCTCCTTCATTCATCCCCTTTTCCGTTGACCAGAAGCCGTAGCAGGTTTGAAACTCTCATGAGCCATGAAAATCTCAGGTTTTGTCACCATCCATCATGTGCGCCAAGTAATGCTTGACTGTTTGGTTGAGGTGTGGCCCTTGCATGCCACGTGTGGCTCCTTTTTCCTGCGGGGTCCCCTGACTTACTTGCCAAGGTCTGCAAGGCCAGGATCTCAGGCGTAACCAAAGCAAGACATTCAAGGGTCCTTTATGGCTCCCCCACCCCATGGGGGTGTTCAAGGGTTCGAGCTGCTATGCAAATTGGCCTGTTAAATAAAGAATATTCCAAGGTAGAATAATTATGCAGTGCAGTTTCCTCTCTGCAGAAGGTGCTAAAATTTATTTCCCTGATGCCAATTATCTGCTTGTTAGTGCTGACTTTATCACAGGCGATACGCAAAGTGCTGCGGTCTGGTGTGAGCTCTCCAGTCTCCGGCACTAGCGCCACCGTCTCCTGTCCGTGCCCACCCCCTCTCTATTTACAACTCCGTATCATCAATGCCATCTGAAAAGAACGCTCGAGCTATTTGGTATTTGATCCATCGTTAAAGCATCGCGTGCGCCTGGAAAGGGAGGGCACGGCGTGCAGCGTCCAAAAATGGGAATTTAAGAAACTCATTCCTTAAGGTGCAATGTTGGGGAGAAGCAAGGGTCTTTTGTTGCAGGTTGGGAGCACACAGGGACCCTCCCTGGCGGGCACAGAAGCAGCCCTAGAACGTGGCTACCTGGGCCTCTGCAGCATCCCCAACCACCCTGTCTTGGCACCTTCGACCCCCATCAGAAGTAATGTCAGCTCAGGAGACCCCAATCAACGGTAATTGTTCTGTCTAACAAGGAGGAAGCTATTTGCATTTACCCAATTAAACATCACAACACCATTCTGGGTTGTTCTGCGTTCCTTTCCCATCACCCAAGATCCTGGCGGAGCTTGTCTTGGCCAAGTGGTGGGTGAAAGTTGGGACGGCAAGACCCACAACCCCTCCCCTCTCTCTTTCTGTCTGTTATATCTGGGTGATGGGCAGCATCCATTTTTAAAATCAACCTAATGACATAACAGCAAAGCGAAGGAAAGTCTCATAGAGGGCAAGCCAAAAGCCAGCTGAAATTCATTATATTTACTCAAATCTAATGTGCCATCGAATCTAATGCACACCCTATACTTACAATCAAAACACCCCATTTACTTGAATCTAATGCAGCATCGAATCTAATGCACACCCTAGACATATGATCAAAATACCCCATTCACTTGAATCTAATGCGGCATCGAATCTAATGCGCACCCTAGACATATGATCAAAACACCCCATTTACTTGAATCTAATGCGGTATCAAATCTAATGCGCACCCTAGACATATGATCAAAATATCACATTTACTTGAATCTAATGTGCCATTGAATCTAATGTGCACCCTATACTTATTATCAAAATACTGCATTTACTCAACTCTAATTAACTGTCAAATCTAAGGTGTACCCTGATTTTGGAGACAGAATTTGGCTGGAAAAGGTGAGCGTTAGATTCGAGTAAACACAGTTTTTATAAGCAGGGCTTCTATCTGGGGGTACTCAGTACCGGTACCCTTTTTTCACCCGCCACCCCCAGCAACTAGTTAAAAATTAGTCAAATGGGGATGACTAGCTATACCAATGTGGTGAATGCCGGCACTCCCCCCCCCCCCCCCCCGAAAAAGTACTGTTTATAAGTCTTCAATGGCAACGGAAAATTAGGCAGGGGTCTCCTGAGGCAGGTAGTTCCACATGTTCGATGTCGTAACGGAGAAGACCTTTTGCCAAGACGGCATACCAAGTTTTAAAATCTTTCTTTGTTCCCCCAACTGTGCCATTGATGGTCATGGGTTGGTTCAGGATGAATAGCAGAGGAGGAAACCTGCGACGTATATTAAAAAATATCATGGCTGCTTTATTGAGGATTTATTTAAGAGATTTATATCCTGCCTCTGCCCTTGTAAACAAGGAGTCCGAGACAGCATACAATAAAATCCAGTAACGCAAAATACAATGCAATAAATAGGCTAAAATACAAAGTATAAAGGATCAATAACAAGCCATAAAGCAGCAAAATAAAAGTGGAGCCGAGCAGCACTTTAGAATAAAAAGTCTAATTGAATCAAAGTCCCGTCGGGTTTTTATTATTTATTATTTATTTAGTAACAGAAAAACAATTGTCAGAACTGGAAGCAAAAGGACAAAGCAAGGAGATGAAGTAAAAGGGGGGCCGAGATAGAACCCCACTCATTGGTGTACTGGCCAAATGAAGCAGCTTCCAGTCCGATATTGGCCTGAGTGGGATGGAGTGGGGGGCTTACAATCTAGCCAGACCCTCTTCTCATCTCCAGGATGCTGGAGAAGAAGCACCTTCCCAGGCACAGGAGGGCCAGATGCTTAGAGGCCGCCCTTCCTCTGTGCACATGCAGAGTGCCAATGGAATCCACCTCCCGCACCTTGAGCACCTCTTTAGGGCCCGTCGCATGGAGCGGCGTGTGGTGCTGCCTTGGAGGAGAAAGACCTGCTTCCACCAATAGGGAGGAAAAGATCTCATGATTCTTGCTGGAATTTGACAGGTAGAAAATGAGAGCAGTGATTTTGAACCGTTGGGCCATGGCAAACTAGTGTACCATGGATGGGACACCCCGCAGGAATCTGGGACAATTGGGGATTAATTAATTAATTTTTAATTAATTATTTAGTAGTAATTATTTAGAAGTAATTAATAAGGCAATTGGGGGATTTGAGCCCCCTTCCGACGGTATGGTGAGCCTCAAAAAAAACTGATGGTGCCAAATTTTAGCGCCTTGATAGTGTGCAAATCACCGGCCTAGAGGAAGCTGGCAAAGGGTAGCAAGGTGGGGAGAGGAGGGTGGGTGGGTGCCAAGAGTGGGTGGGTGAGGGCATCGGAGCTGGGAGAGAGAGAACAAAGCAGGCAGCCCAGACAGTTATACGCAGATCTGATGGATCTGCATGATTTATTCAGAATGGTTTTTTTCAACCTTGTGTTTGATGTGATGCAGAGTTTGCTGCTTTGGAAATTCTCAGCCTGCTGTGGTTTGTCCACAGGCACAACAGACATCCTTTGGCACTGAAGTCACCAAGTGAGGAACACGCGTGTGTGTGAACCAGTCCTTATAAAAAGGGGACAAAGATCAAAAAAGTGGCCCATGATGAGACCCACCTGAAGGCCTTTGCCCAGGGGTGTAAAGGCCCCACCTGCACCCCTGGGACCCAAAGAATTAAGAACAGAAAGCTCTGCCCGGCATCCCAGTGGGGATGCTTTCGATCGATCGATCAAGAAAGATTGATCAATCAATTGATCAAGAAGGAACGAAAGATTGATTGATCAAGAAAGATTGATCAATTGATCGATCAAGAAAGAAAGATTGATCAATCAATCAAGAAAGATCAATCAACAGTATTTATATTCCACTTTTCAACGAAAACACAACGTCGTTTACAGAGAAAATAAAGTATCTAAGGAAAGAAATCAATCAATAGTATTTATATACTGCTTTACAACAAAAAGTTCACAAAATGGTGTACAGAGAAGGAAGGAAGGAAGGAAGGAAGGAAGGAAGGAAGGAAGGAAGGAAGGAAGGAAGAAAGAAAGAAGGAAGGAAGGAAGGAAGGAAGGAAGGAAGGAAGGAAGGAAGAAAGAAAGAAAGAAAGAAAGAAAGAAAGAAAGAAAGAAAGAAAGAAAGAAAGAAAGAAAGAAAGAAAGGAAGGAAGGAAGGAAGGAAGGAAGGAAGAAAGAAAGAAAGAAAGAAAGAAAGAAAGAAAGAAAGAAAGAAAGAAAGAAAGAAAGAAAGAAAGAAAGAAAAGTGGATGGGGTAACATCAACCCAAGTGAAGCTGAGGCCACTGCATCTGGCAGTGTAATATATTCTGTATGGTCTGGTATGGGAGGAGGAGGTTCACTGTGGGGGTGATGAGAAAAACCCTGGCACCTAGTGACACATGCCCTGGTGACACCTCCATGTGACCCCCATGAGTCACGGTTCCCCACATGGGTTTCCATTTCCATGCCCCTAAACTTGCCTTGCATTGGGGGAAGTGCTCTGCCTGGTGATGCTGGTGCTTCTGATGGGAAAAGGAAGCCTGAATATTCATGGGAAGCCAAGCCAGGCTCTTGTGTGGTTCCCCCCGCCCAAACCCCCGCTTGCCGCCATCCTCCCTGGTTGGCAATCCGTCTTCCTTGGCTCCCTCCAAGCTGCTCTAATCCCGCATCATGAAGACTTACGGAATAATGACTCCCACTAATTAGCTCTTTAAAGCCACCCGGAAGAAGCGCAAAGAGTAAGCCACCAGGCTATGCCCCCCACTGCAGCCCTCCCCAGCAGGACCTGGCCACGACCCCCCATTTGGGAACCAGGGGCATCATGCACCCATGGGAGGATGGAGGGAGGTGCTCCTCTAGCCTCCCCGCCAGGCCAGTTCAAACACCCCAACTCTTAAATTCCTGCTGAGGACAGCAGGCAATTTAGACCTGAGAGCAGCAGTTAATTAAATCAATATGAGATAATGAACAGCAATTAGGAGTCCAGCTAGGCACATCCTCTCTTGTAAATACTGCTTCTCTCCCGACGGGAATCTCTTCTTTAATAATCTGTTTGCGTTTCATTTCCAGGAGCTTCAATTCCCCAAAGAAGCAATTTGGGGGAAAGTGATTTGTTTGTCGGTATAATTGCCAAAGAATTTAGTTCGACGGGTTTGTTGGGGCTTCGCCCCACCCTGCCTCCCTCCCCTCTTGAATCCTGACACTTTTGGACAAGACCGGACCACAAATTCACTCGGGTTCCGGTCTTGATTGGGTTGCCGAAAGGGAAACTGAGTCCGATCTGCAGGGATCATAAGGGCATGTCTCCAGCAAGGGCTTCATGCTACATACCCCAGAAAAAACCTGACATGGTTTACAAGTATTGGTGAGCTCTGAGATGGAATAGCCATAGGGAGTAACTCAGGTTGCAATCCTAATCCCCGGTTAGGCCGGCATAAGTCTTGACACGAGTCCTGGGGGTGTCGCAAAAGTGCCATAGGAAAAGCCATAGGGAGTAACTCAGGCTGCAATCCTAACCCCCACTTAGGCCAGCATAAGTCTTGACACGAGTCCTGGGGGTGTCACAAAAGTGCCATAGGAATAGTCATAGGGAGTAACTCAGGTTGCAATCCTAACTCCCACTTAGGCCAGCATAAGTCTTGACACGAGTCCTGGGGGTGTCACAAAAGTGCCATAGGAATAGCCATAGGGAGTAACGCAGGCTGCAATCCTAACCCCACTTAGGCCAGCATAAGTCTTGACACGACTCCTGGGGGTGTCACCAAAGTGCCATAGGAATAGCCATAGGGGGTAACTCAGACTGTAATCCTAACCCCTGGTCTTGACACAAGTCCTGGGGGTGTCACAGAAGTGCCATAGGGATAGCCATAAGGTGTAACTCAGGCTGCAATCCTAACCCCCGGTTAGGCTGGCATAAATCTCGACACAAGACCATGAGATGTCACAAAAATGACATAAGACACTCCTGTGCCGCTTCTGGGGGTTAGGCCAGTGCACAGACATGTGATGGATACCCCACATAGGGTTGCCATATGTCTCCAAAAACAGGGACAATCCCGATTTTAGGGGATTGTGTTCATATACTGGCAAATGGGACAGATTTTTTGATAAAGAGTTATGGCAACCCTATCCCCACTCTACGACGGGAATGGGGAGTCGGCGTGTTGTGCTGGCCTAAATTGGTTAGGGATTGCACCCTCATTCCTCACATTGGGTGGAATGTGTCCTGCCACTTGTGGGATGATACTTTGTTGGGTGATGCCCATATAAGGTGCTGGAGGTCAGCTTTTGAGTGGCACCGACCTGGTTGGCATTAGAAGTTGTTTAGGCTGGACTCAGAATTGATGCCACCCAGATGCTCGTCTGCCCGCAGGACTCCTCCCCATGGTTGCTTCATATGGGATTTTTGCCATGGGTGCTGAGGAAGGAAGCCAGTCGAGGCCGGGAGGGATGTGTCCATAGAATAGAGGTGCCATAATTCTCTTCCACAAAATCAGAACAGGACCCTCTGTCGCACTTGTCCCCCCCAAATTGGGACTGTCCTTGTTTCTGGGATATATGGCAATCCTATAGAGTGGAGGGAGTGCCAGGCCTCTTGTTCTCCGACCTGCCAGGCTCCAGCCTTCCCTGGCAACTTCCACAGGGGGGTGTCGCGCTCAGCTTCCTTCGCCGCCGCAGCCTCATCTTATTAAATTGCAATAACCTTTCAAATTAAGCCAAGCACCTTGTTTATTAGCAGTTAAATGCTTCCGTGAGCCTCTGAGCTACAGCAGGACAGAGGACACTTTGTATAGAGCCCCCTAATTGGATAACTATCGCCTGTTTAGTCTGGAGCCAATTAAACAGCAAGCGGGTTATCGGCCTCGGCACGGAGCGCAGGCGGCCGCGCAGACTTCCCGGGCAAGTTCCGCTTTCTCAAACATCGGTGTGGGGAGAAGCAGAGGCATTTGGACCAGACAGATGACAGCGCCATTTAAGCCAGCCACATGGAGGGAGCTATTCTGTAGGGTCGAGGCTGGGGGCAGAGGACCCCAGACTCTATAGCCTCCCTTGCCTGTGCTGTTGGCTGAGATATAGGGTGACTAGATGTCCTCTTTTTCCAAGACATGTCCCCATTTTTAGCCTTCTGTCCCGGGAAAAAAAATCTTCATTATTTTCCTCTTCCTTGTGAGCAGGCAGTATGTTGCCTTCTTGTAATCAATAAATTATCTATATATATAAAAGAGAAAAGTCACTCACTGACTGACTCACTGACTGACTGACTCACTCACTCACTCACTCACTCATCACCGCCCTGCCAAAACCGCTGGGCCTACAAGTGTGAAATTTGGGGTGGGTGTTCCTTCCGTGACTGAGGGGTGCACTAAGAACCGGTTTTCGGAAATTCCAACCGGAAGGGGGTCAAAAGGGGTGCAACGCGTTTTCCTCCCTATACTTTGCATTGAGAATTGCTGACTCAGCAACATTCCGCCCCAACTGCTGGGCCTGAAGCATGGAATTCTGGGAGTTCCTTCTGTCACCTGAACACCCACCAAGAACCATCTGGAGAAATTAACCCTTCAGGGGCTGAAAAGGGGGCAAGGTGTTTCTGCCCTATGCTTAACATGGGAGACTGAACAACATCCAGCCAATTTGGTGCTCAGTGCCTGGTGAACTGGGGGATGTTGTTCGGAGGAAGAGGTTGTGCTGGCGAGGATGCTGCGCATGGGGGGAAAGTTGCGCATGGGGGGAAGTTGCATATGGGAGGAAAATTGCGCATGGGAGGAAATTGCGCATGGAGGAAAGTTGCGCATGGGAGGAAGTGGCGCATGGGGGAAGTTGCGCACGGGGGGAAGTTGCGCAGGGGGGAAGTTGCGCATGGAGGAAAGTTGTGCGTGGGGCAAAGTTGCACACGGGGAAAGTTGCGCATGGAGGAAAATTGCACATGGGGAAAATTGCACATGGGGAAGTTGTGCATGGGAGGAAGTTGCGCATGGGAGGAAGTTGCACATGGGGGAAGTTGCACATGGGGGGAAGTTGCACATGGGGTTTGATGCATATGGAGGAAGTTGTGCATGGGGGGTTGATGTGCATGGGGGGAAGTTGCGCATGGGGTAACTTGTGCATGCTGGGTTGATGCGCATGGGTGAAGTTGCGCATGGAGGAAAGTTGCACATGGGGGGATGATGCGCACGGGGGAAGTTGCGCATGGAGGAAAGTTGCACATGGGGGGAAGTTGCACATGGGGGGAAGTTGCGCATGGGGTTTGATGCATATGGAGGAAGTTGTGCATGGGGGGTTGATGTGCATGGGGGGAAGTTGCGCATGGGGTAACTTGTGCATGCTGGGTTGATGCGCATGGGTGAAGTTGCGCATGGAGGAAAGTTGCACATGGGGGAAGTTGCACGTGGGGGAAGTTGCACATGGGGGGAAGTTGCGCATGGGGTTTGATGCATATGGGGGAAGTTGTGCATGGGGGGTTGATGTGCATGGGGGAAGTTGCGCATGGGGTAACTTGTGCATGCTGGGTTGATGCGCATGGGTGAAGTTGCGCATGGGGGGTTGATGTGTATGGGGGAAGTTGCGCATGGGGGGTTGTTACGCCTGGGGGAAGGTTATCCATGGGAGGGGGGTTGATGCATATAGGGGGATGGCATATGGGAGAATTTTACTCCCGCAATGCGGGTACGCCTTTCGCTAGTACGAAATAAATTATCTGTGCAATCCTATTCATGTCTACTTAGAAGTAAGTTCTATTGAGTTCAATGCGGCTTGCTTTCAGGACTCAGCTGTAAGTCCCATTGAGTTCAATGGGCCTACTCCCAGGAGAGTAACCTAAGGATTGCATGCAATATGTAATAGTTTTTAATTTAATAAGTAATATAGGGTTTTAATTAACCACATGAATGCTACCTTGTATTTACTTGAATCTAATGCACCGCTGAATCTAATGCACACCCATATTTGAGAATAAATTTTTGTACTGGCGATTGTAATGTACGGCTGCAAAATTTTTATTTTATTTAGAGCGACAGATGAATAGCTAGACATAGAAGTATATACAGTATATACAGTATATATTGTGATTGATAAGTAACTCCCTATATTGTAATTTATAAGTATTTTAAAATTGGGAGATACTTTTCAATCACCTGTAGAGTACTCTCTCTCTCTCTCTCTCTCTCTCTCTCTCTCTCCCCCCCCCCCTCCCTATTTTAAAATAATTATAAATTACAATATAGGAAGTCACTTTTCAATCACCCTGTATATAAATATAGAAGTAAATATAAATGTGTGTGTGTATAGATAGATATAGATATACCCCCAAATCCAGAGTAACTGTGGGAGCATGTTAGAGACTTTACATGCACCCGTAGTTATTGCACCACCTAGTGAAAACCTATGGGAAATTCATATTGGAATCCAGAGTAAGTTGTTCTTACACTGGAGCAAGGACTCCCTGTAGTTACTCTGGATTTTGCCCATAGACAGACAGACAGACAGACAGACAGACATTAGATAGATAGATAGATAGATAGATAGATAGATAGATAGATAGATAGATAGATAGATAGATAGATAGATAGATAGATAGAATCTAATGCTCACCTTTTTCAGTATATTTAGCTTTTATTTTGTCATGTCCTATATTTTTCTTGGGTGTCCTCTTTTTCGCCATGGCATATGGTCATCCTAGTTGTCGGGAGTGCATAGACCCCCCCCCTCCTTCCCCGCTTGGAGAAACATCTCTTGACTTTTACGTTCTGATTTTCTGCTTTGTATTTTTATGTTTTGTACTTTTTATTCATTTTGTTATTTTAAGCCTTGTTGAGGTCAAGGGTGATGAGTTGTGATGAAATTGTGATGAGTTCATAAAATAAACCCCATCAAATAATTGCTCGCAGTCCCAGCTCAGCATGGGATTTGTAGTCTTCGGGGAGCGGGAATCTGGATCACGGCTGCACATGCTGATCGAGTTAATTGCGGAAAATGCTGAAAGGAACTTCAGCAGCGTATTGAATGGTTGGGAATGTCTCCGTTGACATGCATTTGATGTGCCCCTTAAACAGCTGGGAACATCTATGGAACCGGATGCATCTACCTTGCAAGGTGCTTCCTTGCAAGTCATGGGCACGTTATTCAAGATTGCATGAGATGCCTTCAGCACCATCTTTTGGGAAAGCAGCCTAAAAGAATCATTGGGCAAAATCCAGAGTAACTACGGGGAGTCCTTGCTCTGGTGTAAGAACAAGTTACTCTGGATTCCAATATGAATTTCCCATAGGTTTTCACTAGGTGGTGCAGAAACTACAGATGCATGTAAAGTCTCTTATGTGCTCCCGTAGTTACTCTAGATTTGGGGGATTATCATCATCATCTCTCTCTCTCTCTCTCTCTCTCTCTCTCTCTCTCTCTCTCTCTCTCTCTCTCTATATATATATATATATTAAAGAGAAAAGTCATTGACTGACTGACTGACTGACTGACTGACTGACTGACTGACTCACTCACTCACTCACTCACTCACTCACTCACTCACTCTTCACCGCCCTGCCAAAACCGCTGGGCCTAGAAGCATGAAATTTGGGGTGGGGTTTCCTTCTGTGACCGAGGGGTGCACTAAGAACCGGTTTTCGGAAATTCCAACCGGAAGGGGGTGAAAAGGGGCGCAACACGTTTTCCTCCCTATACTTTGCACTGGAGAATTGATGACTCATCCACATTCCGCCCCAACTGCTGGGCCTGAAGCATGGAATTCTGGGAGGGATCCTTCTCTCACCTGAACACCCACCAAGAACCCATGTGGAGAAACTTAACCCTTCAGGGGCTGAAAAGGGGGCAACATGTTTCTGTCCTATACTTAACATGGAAGACTGACCAACATCCAGCCAATTTGGTGCTCAGTGCCTGGTGCACTGGGGGGATGTTGTTCGGAGGGAGGGGTTGCACTGGGGAGGATGCTGCACATGGTGGGGTTGCGCATGAGGGGTGTTGCACATGGGGCGATGATGCGCATGGGGGATTGTTGCCCATGGGGGGTTGTTGCACACGGGGGTTGTTGTGCATGGGGGTTGTTGCACATGGGGGTTCATGCTCATAAAGGACTGATGCGCATGGGGGATGTTGCGAATGGGGAGGTTGTTGTGCATGGGGGATGTTGCGCATGGGGTAATGCGCATGGGGGTGATGCACATGGGGGATTGATGGTTATAGAGGAATGATGCTCATGGGGGATGTTGTGCATGGGGGTTTGATGCACATGGGGGATTGATGCTTATAGAGGAATGATGCACATGGGGATGTTGCGCATGGGGGATGTTGTGCATGGGGGATGATGTGCATGGGGGGTTGATGCTCATGGGGAGATGTTGCGCATGGGGGGATGATGCGCATGGGGGTTGATGTGAGTGACAGATTGATGTGCCATGGGTGCATGACGCATGAGGGAATTTTACTCCCGCAACGCGGGTACGCTTTTCTCTAGTTAATAATAACAGAATCATTAATATTAGTAGCCCAAGAGCAGGCTATTCTGGGGCCACAGAGATTACCATCCACCAGCTTATAAAAAGCTTACATCTTGTAACAATATTTATGACATTAAAACAGAATAAAAACAGGCATCCCAAGTCCTCGGGAAGGACTTCATGCCTGGATTAAACAAGCCAGTCTCTGTGATTCCCAATCTTGGTTAGCTCCCAATTTGCAGAATAGAACATCTGTCCCTTTGACGAAACAAATTAATATTAGGAATATGTATATAATATTTCTACATTTATAAATATTAATATTTAATATTTTCAACCAGAGAAGTTTACATAATAAAGTCAGTGGTTCTCTGGGCAAAATCTAGAGTAACTTCGGGGAATAACTTGGTGTAAGAACAACTTACTCTGGATTCCAAAATGAATTTCCCATAGATTTTCACTACATGGTGCAGTAACTATGGGGGCACCTTACGTGCTCCCATAGTTACTCTGGATTTGGGGGTGAGTCTCCATAGGGCTCAGAAATGAAGGAGCCAAAATGCATGGGGTGAAGTAGGGTTGTCATAATTATTGGGGATTCGGGACAGAACCCTCTGTCCCATTTACCAGTATGTGAACATAATCCCCCCAAATTGGGATTGTCCCTGTTTTTCGGGATATATGGTAACTCTAGTGTGAACCCAGGCACATGGATGGGGTACCCATGGAGAAACCTCCCGAACCCATGGAGAATCTCCCAGAGCCAAATGATGGCAAAAGGCACCTTGCTGGGGTGAAGACGGGCACATGGATGGGGGACCCATGAAGAAACCTCCCCAGATGACTTGGGGAGACGAAGAGTGTCCACAGACTGTGCAACCGGAACTGCACCTGTGAATTGAAATATATGACTGCAGGAGGTGAGGTTGTTGGGTCTTGTGTCCACTTCCCCTGCCTGCCCAGGCCCCCTGATGCCCTCACCCTGCCCCCCCCCCATTTCCCCGGCAGCGTCCCTGAAGAGAGGCCAAGCATGCTAGAGAACCCGAGTTCTGCCTTCAATGACGCCCAGTGACAAAATCTGCATTGAGTGCATCAACAAGGCCATCCTGAAGGAGGCCACGGAGGAAGTGTACACCCCTTCCCCCCCCCCCAGCCTAATGGGACTTATCAATTATTATCTCCGACCATATTTCTTGGAGGGGTGATTGTTTCACGCCGCCTGACATCTCATATAGCTTTAAATTACTCACAACCAGGACGGCTTACAAGATAGCAGTAAAATCAGGAGAGGATTGGCCAATGTAATTATAGTATGGAAATGATGTTGATCGTTCAAGCAGTGAGCAGACCTTGAATCGAAAGCGAGGGAGAAAAGGAGCCCCCCCTTTCCTTTCCATCACCTCCTTCCCCCACCCCTACCCCCACCCCCAGCTCCTTGTTCTCTGCTGGGAATGGTGCACCTGAGCAGATGGGATCTCTGGCAACGGCATGGAGATCAAGGCCTGCCACTCTCCGCATGCCCACCTCCCCTCTCGCCAATTAATGGGTTTGTTGGCTGATTAAAACCAACACCGCTCTTCAGAACGGGAAGGGGGTGTTTGGAGCCCAGCCGAAGGAAACCATCGATTGTGTGTCCGCTCAGGCCTGATTGGGCTGTGGAGTCCAGGGAGACCTCAGAGGAGATTGCCGGCTTTGAGCGTCTCTCAAAACCAGGCCCAGCAAAAGGGTCTAGGGTTGCCATAATTCCACGTCTAGGGTTGCCATAATTCCAGGTTTAGGTTGCCGTAATTCTCTTCCCCATTATCGGGACAGGATCCTCTGTCCCATTTGCCAGTATGTGAACACAATCCCCCCAAATCAGGATTGTCCCTATTTTGGGGGACATATGGCAACCCTATCCAGGTCACATGGGTCAAGTCAAAACTCATACCCCATTGGGTCCCTCACCCCACATCGCCATATTCCCAACACCGTCCTTGCCTGTCATCACAGGAGAAGGTCTTGGCCTCCAGTGCTATCAATGGCTTGCCTTCATTTTCTGATTCATGGTTCTCCGGCCTCCTCCATGCCATTCATATCAAGGGTGACCGTCTGTCTCTTTTTCCAGGACATGTCCTCTTTTTTAGCCTTGTGTCCTGGGAAAAAAAACAACATTCTCCTTCTATTCTTTGTGAGCAAGCAGCAAGGAGCCTTCTTGTAATTCAAAATTAATAATTAATTTATTCAAAATTAATAATATTAATGAATATTAATTCATTAATAATTAATGAATTAATTAATGAATAATTAATTCAAATTTAATAAGTTGTGTTTAAATCAACCACATGAAAGCTATGTAAGTGTTTTTTTGCTGCAATCCAACTTTCCTGGGAGTAAGAGCCATTGAACACTATGGGGCTTACTTTTGAGTAGACATGGTTAGGATTCTGTTCTTTAGCTTTTATTCTATGTCCTACATTTTTGGGGGGCAACCTACATTTTTGATTTAAGACTGCAATCTTAAAAACACTTTCCTGGAAGTAAGATCCATTGAACACAATGGGGCTTACTTCTGAGTAGATAAGGATTGTGCCTTATACAGTTCTCCTACCCCTTCCATTTCATTCATACCACATTGCCTGTTTCCCCATTACAGCTCTATGTACCTGCAGTTTCATATGTCACATCTATCTATCTATCTATCTATCTATCTATCTATCTATCTATCTATCTATCTATCTATCTATCTATCTATCTATCTATCTATCTACAGTACTTACATATTGCTTTTTAACTAAAAAGTTCACAAAGCGGTTTACGAAGAAAATGAAATAATTAATAGCTAATGTTATATGTATTGCTTTCATGTGGTTAATTTAAACTTTATATTGCTTATTATTAAATTAAAACTATTATATATAATTTATTGCATTTATGAATTACAAAAAGCTGCTCACAAGAAAAAGGAGGACTATGACGGTTTTTTTTCCAGGACAGAAGGCTTAAAAAAGTCAACATGTCCTGGAAAAACAGGTCATAAAAGCTGCAATCCTAAAGGCACTTTCTTGGGTGTAAGACTCATTGAATCCAAAGGGGCTTACTTTTGAGTAGACGTGGTTAGGATTGTGCTCATAGGGCCTGTGCAGGAAGGGACCAGAGGGATTATACGGTATTACAGCACATAAGAGACCATGGGAATAGGATTGCCATATATCCTGAAAAATAGGAACAGTTCTGATTTGGGGGGATTGTCTCCACACTGGCTAGTGTTACGGAAGGACCTGTCCCAATTTTGTGGAAGAGAATTATGGCAACCCTACATGGGCAGAAAGAGGTGACCCCCCCAAGTGTGCCTCCATGAATTAAGGGGGGAGACCAGGCCGAGTGACCGCTTCCCTACAAAAGCAGCAGTCCTGCCCTTTCCTTTTGCCACGCAATGTGCAGGTCACCCAGTCTGCAGGCAGGAAAATAAAAGATTTCGAGGCTCTTGGAAAAAAAAAAACCAGATCTTGACAATGTTATTAAAAATACCTTCCGGCTCTTTTAAGGCCAAGGGTAGGAAACTGAGGAATGAATCTGGTTCGGTGAAAGCTTTGTCGGGAGATGCTGCGTGACTGGAGGAGAAGAGGGGGCAAGGAATCAAGAAAAATGGGATTGGGGGATTAGGATTAACCGAGGAGCGGCGTAGGGTAGCCGAGGAGCGGCGTAGGGTAGCCGAGGAGCGGCGACGTAGCTAGAGGGGGGGCAGAAAAAGTCAGGGTGGGTTGGAGGCATGCAAGGCACCCTTCCCATTTGGGACCCTTCCCCTTGCAAGGGAAAGGGTCCCAATGCAAGGGACCCTTCCCTTTCATTCCAGGTTGGGGTGCCCTAAAGGAACTGTATGGAATGCCTGGAATGGCTCAGGAGGGGACGAGTCCCTAAAACACCTCCCTCCTAGGCTGACATCTCTGCCCCCTCTGGCTAAGTCACCGGTTCCTAGTGGTACGCCACCTTATGGTATGCCATCCTTATGGTATGCCATCCCCATGGTATGCCACCACTGAGGAGGGAAGGCAGAGGGGGCCCAACCCTGGTGACCAAGGGGTAAGGAAGGCATCAGTCATCATGGGGTGTATAAAAAAAGTATCAAGGTTGGACCTGTAGAAACATTTTTAAGAATAGGAGGAACAAAAACAGGGGTGGAGGAGGACCTTTGCTAAAATTGCTGTGCGTGGGCAAAATGTGGAAAGGAAAGAGAAAATAATAATAAAACAGAGCAAATAATAAAAGAGCTTAATTTGTTCCAGAGATCTGCTCTTTAAGTGAAACGCTCTTTAAGTGAAGCGGATTTTCCCATAGGAAATAATGGAAACTCAGACGATTGGTTCCACAACCCCCAAAATATTCATAGAAAAATATGAACTGGCTGTAAAAATGATGACAAAACACTGGAATTGAATTCAAAACATGCATTCAGTGTGCAGGATCCTATGAAGTCTACTTAGGCTGCAATCCTAAAGACACTTTCCTGGGACTATGCCCCATTTAACACAATGGGGCTTACTTCTGAGTAGACATGGTTAGGAGGCTGCAATCAAAGACAGTTTCCTGGGAGGCTTACCTGGGCTGCTGCTGGAGGTTCAAGGTGGGTGGTGAAGGCACTTGGGGGCAGTTAGGGGCAGCTGCCTCTGGCACCCCCAGGCAAATGCCCCCAAGTTGGGGTCAGTTAGAGGGAGCAGCGCTGGCCGGCAGCCCTTTTAAAGAGCCGCCGTGCAGAGCATCAGGGCTGCGTAGCATGCGTACCCATAGTGCACTTGCTTGTTAAGTGAAGCAGAACTTGTTATGTGAAGCACGACTTCTTGGAAATGTTTACTTGTTATGTGAAATGCTCTTTATGTGAGGTGCTTGTTATGAGAGGTACCACAGTACTGGAATCTCTCTCTCTCTCTCTCTCTCTCTCTCTCTCTCTCTCTCTCTCTCTCTCTCGTATAGAGAGAGAGAACATATAATTGTAAGATGATGGAGCTCACCTTCAGTCGTGATGGATGGCCAGCTCATGAAGCTCACCCGCTGCATCCCCTCATCTCCAGGGTTCCCCTCCATTCAAGACATGGCGCATCTGAATCTCCCGCCCTGAGCACACTTTGCTGATCACCAGGCAGATTATGAAGGTTGTTGTCCAGGAACCCCGATGACCTCTTTTTTCCCAGGACAAGTCCTCCTTTTTCAGTCTTGCGTCCTGGGGAAAAATCCTTATTGTTTTCATTTTCTTTGTGAGCAGGCAGCACAGAAGCTTCTTGTAATTAATAAATTATATGTAATAAACTATATGTAATAACTTTAAATTTAATAATGAATAATGCAGTGTTTAAATTAACCACATGAATGCAATATATATGAGTGTTTTTAGCTTTTGTTCTGTTTTGTCCTATATTTTTCTGGAGTGTTCTACATTTTGGGGGACCTTGCTTTCTTTTTTGGATTATAACATATGTTCACCCTGCCAGGGATGCATTTATCAATCAATCAATCAATCAATCAACAAATCAGTCAATCAATCAATCAATCAATCAATCAACCAATCTATCTATCTATCTATCTATCTATCTATCTATCTATCTATCTATCTATCAACAGTATTTATATACCGCTTTTCAACACAAAGTTTGTGCTAACATGTCTCTGAGGTTGCAATTCTAATGACACTTTCCTGGGAGTAAGACCCATTGAACACAGTGGGGCTTACTTTTGAGTAGACAGGGTTAGGATTGTGCTCATGGGTTCAGTCTACAGTTGCCATAATTCTCTTCCACAGAATCGGGAGAGGACCCTCTGTCCCATTTGCCAGTATGTGAACGCAATCCCCCCAAATGTCCCTGTTTTTCAGGACATATGGCAACCCTAGTTCAATCCCATCCTTTGGATTAGGGGAGTGGTCCCCAAACATTTTTCCTAGAAAGTGAAACATTGGGATCAAACCCTGTACTGGTGCATGGCGCATAAATTCAAGCAATGCTTTTAACTGAGTTACACTGAACACAGTCATAACCATGTCTACTCAGAAGTAAGCCCCATTGAGTTCAGTGGGTCTTACTTCAGGAAAGTGCGTTCAGAACTGCAGTCTTAGATTCATCTGACTATGATCGTGCCTTAGTGTGTTTGTATTTCAAGTGGTGTCTCCCTTGAGCGGTGACCAGACATTGAAAATTCCTGACCTGGTCACTTTAAAGTCCAGATTTTCACTTGAAAATCCAGACTTTTTATTAAAAAACAATTAGGACAAAGTTTAATAAACAATGTTTATTAAAAAACAATGTAGAACAAAATGTAGGACGTCCAAAGTGTCTGGACCAATCGCGAAATTCTGACTTGGTCTGGGCATTTCCGGGCATCTGGACGCCCTGCCCTTGAGCTATGGGATTATTGGCCATGGCTCCCCTTTGGGGCTACAATCCTATGTATCGTATAGGTAGTTAGTTGTTTTTTAATGTCCTTTTAGGAAGAAAGGCTGGAAAATAGATAGATAGATAGATAGATAGATAGATAGATAGATAGATAGATAGATAGATAGATAGATAGATAGATAGATAGATAGATAGATAGATAGGGGATGCTCTAGGAGGAGCATAGTCCAACCCTCTACTTGCTGCAGGCCGGGGGTTGGACTAGATGACCTACTAGGTCCCTTCCAACACTATGATACTGAATGAATGAATGAATGAATGAATGAATGAATGAATGAATAAATAAATAAATAAATAAATAAATGGATAAATAAATAAATAAATAGGGGATGCTCTAGGAGGAGCATAGTCCAACCCCCTTCCTGCTGCAGGCTGGGGGTTGGACTAGATGACCTACTAGGTCCATTTCAACCCTATGATACTGAATGAATGAATGAATAAATGAATAAATAAATAAATAAATAGGGGATGCTCTAGGAGGAGCATAGTCCAACCCCCTTCCTGCTGCAGGCTGGGGGTTGGACTAGATGACCTACTAGGTCCATTTCAACCCTATGATACTGAATGAATGAATGAATGAATGAATGAATGAATGAATGAATGAATGAATGAATGAATAAATAAATAAATAAATAAATAGGGGATGCTCTAGGAGGAGCATAGTCCAATCCCCTTCCTGCTGCAGGCTGGGGGTTGGACTAGATGACCTACTAGGTCCCTTCCAACGCTATGATACTGAATGAATGAATGAATGAATGAATGAATAAATAAATAAATAAATAGGGGATGCTCTAGGAGGAGCATAGTCCAACCCCCTTCCTGCTGCAGGCCGGGGGTTGGACTAGATGACCTACTAGGTCCCTTCCAACCCTATGATATTGAATGAATGAATGAATGAATGAATGAATAAATAAATAAATAAATAAATAATTTTGAGCAAGGATACATTGACTCACCTGGGTGGATCCTCCGGCTCCAGGTCACTGGACTAGATGACCTACTGGGTCATACCAACTAGGTCATTGGGCTAGATGACCTACTAGGTCCCTTTCAACTCCAGGATTCTATGATTCTAAATAAATAAATAAAAAATAAAAAATAAAAAAATAAAATAATTTTGGGCAAGGATACAGTGGCTCGCCTGGCTGGATCCTCTGGCTCCTCGCAGTTTGGGAACCAGTGGCTTATGTTTCATAGAAAATGCTTTCTGTGGATCAGGCTTTAGGAAAAAAAGGAGCTAAAATAGCAGACCCAATAAAAGGAAATAGGAACTTAAGGAAGGAAGTTTATTTTTCCAAACACTTTTAGTCTGATAACTAATTAATAGAGAGAAGGTACATCATGCTTTGGTGGAACTCCTCGAGGATATAATGCTTGGATTATGCATTCAGACACGTAACCAGGAGGATCAGTGGTTTGGAACAAGAAGTCTGCCAAATACAAAATAATACAGCAGGATGCTGGAAGTGTGAGAGCACATGAGAGCTGCATAGTCCAGAGAGCAGGCAGGAGATCGGTGCTGGAATATTAACCCCAAATCCAGAGTAACTACAGGAGCACCTAAGAGACGTTACGTGGACCTGTAGTTACTGCACCACCTAGTGAAGACCTATGGGGAATTCATATTGGAATCTAGAGTAAGTTATACCGGAACAAGGACTCCCCAAAGTTAGTCTGGATTTTGCCCTAAGTTCACTAGTCATGAGGATGAGGATGAGTAGGAAGTCAGTCCTTCCTTCCAAGACTGGTCATCTGGTCTCCTTGATTAAGACCCCGCCAATACCTGGGGCTACAGGTAGGGTCGCCATATGTCCCGAAAAACAGGCACAGTCCCGATTTGAGGGGATTGTGTTCACATACTGGCAAATGGGACGGAGGGTCCTGTCCTGGTTTAGTGGAAGAGACTTATGGCAACCCTAGCTCCCAGTTTCTTAAAAACAAGCATCAAGCCCAAATGGGGCCTGATTGGGAGACAGAGATCTCCTTGGTCAACTGCAGCTCCAAAGAGTGTGGTTCCAATGTGCGGCCGTGTGGCACACGTGTGAGGCACCCATCAGGCCTACTGGGGGAAAAGTGGTGGGTTCGGAAACCCCAGTTGGGGTAGAAGCCCTTGGGAAGAGGCTCAGCAAGTTTCCCATGATCTGATTCTTTGGCAAGTGAATGCCTGCCTCAGGCTGCAATCCTAAACACACTTTCCTGGAAGTAAGCCCCATTGAATATAATGGAAGTTACATCTGCGTAGATAGGATTAGGATTTCACCCTGTTTTTCCCATCTGTAAATTATATGTATGTACCTAACAAGGTTGTGGCAAGGTTATCTATCTATCTATCTATCTATCTATCTATCTATCTATCTATCTATCTATCTATCTATCTATCTATCTATCTATCTGTCTGTCTGTCTGTCTGTCTGTCTGTCTGTCTGTCTGTCTGTCTGTCTGCATTTATATATCAATTTTCAACTGAAAAGTTCACAAAGTGGTTTACAAAGAAAATGAAAATAATTAATGACTGATGGGTCTGTGGGGAGCACCATAGGTGCTCAGAATTACCACTGATTCTGCAGAATAAGGCCCAGAAGTGCACGCTGATGCGCATGGGGGATCTTTCCTCTTTCCCCTGAAATGCCAGCAGACACTGTCTTTACACAGCTCAGGAATGGGGGCATGCGCGTGCATAGATTAGGGTTGCCATATGTCCCGGAAAACAAGGACAATCCTGATTTGGGGGGATTGTGTTCACATACTGACAAACGGGACAGAGGATCCTGTCCCGATTTTGTGGAAGAGAATTATGGCAACCCTGGCATAGATAGATTGCACAGTCCGGGCGCTACAGGCAGGAGAAGGAACGCAGATCTGGGATTGGGAATCCTTCCGGCCTTGGAACCCGCCTTTCCATCGCAGGATTTCCATATATTTGAAAACCTAATCTAAACAACAGAGGGTGAAATTTGCATCTGGGGCAGAGAGGAATGAAAAATGGAGGCCGAGTAATGTATTGCCGCTCAGAGAAGAGGGATGACAGTGGTAAAGCCGAGCCCAGGCGACGGCCCCATCGGCTGGTGGCAAATTCATTTCCTGCCAGAATATAGGGTTTCATCTGCTGCCGGTGGAACGTTTAATAGGCGTCAGAGAGGGATGGTTTCCCCTCCTCTCCCTGTAGATTGAGAGCCTTCGCTCCAGCTGCAGTCCCACCATTTTATTAAAGCCTTTATATAGTTTTAATATAACACGTACCGTTCCCTGGGAAATAGATCCGTTCTCAGGCACCGCCGGATTCTAAGAGTTGCTAATAGTTTGGTGTTTCAGGCGGATTTTTCGGAGAGGTCTGGCACATGTGATCTGATAGAAAAAATACCCACCTCTGCATAATTTTGTATGTACCCCTCGAAGGTACCTTCCTTCTAGACCGGGGTCTTTAAAATTTATGGCCAAAGGGCCACATCATATACCCAGCATGGTGTTGAGGGCCAGATAAAATATTTGAACTATAAAATTTAAATACATTAGGGATAGATTAATGAATAAATGGGCTCAAATTTCCAGGATTTCTGCTAGTAGCAACGAACTGCACAGAAACAACAACAACAACAACAACAACAACAACAACAACAACAACAACAACAACAAGTGCACTACTTGGAACATACATTTTAAGAAGATACCTGGTTGATATCGAGAATACAGGCAGCATCCTGTAACAATCGTTGGTGCCAGTCAATGATTTAATTTTTGTGATTGTTAATTTATGAGTGACCGTGTTTCATGCCTTATGAATAAAATCATATAGCATTATTATTATTATTATTATTATTATTATTATTATTATTATTATTATTATTATTATTATTATTATTATTATTATTATTGAAAATCAAACATAAATACACAGCAAACAATTTTGTGCTGGTTTCATTCATATTACCAGTCGGTCCCTTCCCAAGAGTAGGACTGTGTGACGTAGTGGCATATAATTCGTGCTGATCCCAGAAGAGCGGCTTTCTGCAGTTGGCAGAGTGATATTTTGTCAATGCCAATAGTTTTCAGGTGCCTGCCCAGGTCTTTGGGCACTGCAGCCAGTGTGCCAATGACCACTGGAACCACCTGCACTGGCTTACACCAGATACACTGTCATTCGACTCTGAGGTCTTGGTAGTGGGAGATCTTTTCCAGTTGTTTCTCCTCAATTCTGCTGTCACCTGGTATGGCGATGTCAACAACCCACACCAGACTGCTTTCTATGATGGTGATATCTGGAGTCTTGTGTTCCAAGACCTTGTCCGTCTGTATCCTGAAGTCCCACAGAAGCTTGACCTGCTCATTTGCAGCCACTTTTTCAGGCTTGTGGTCCCACCAGTTTTTTGCCACTGGCAGATGATACCTTTGGCATAGATTCCAGTGGATCATCTGGGCTACAGAGTTAGTTGTGCCTCAGTTTGTAGTCGGTCTGCGTGATCTTCTTGCAGCCACTTAGAATGTGGTCGATGGTTTCATCCACTTCTTTGCAGAGCCGGCATTTGGGGTCATGGGCTGATTTCTTCCACCGACTGCTTCACTTGCAAAGGTCCTCTGCCCCCTGGTCTTCTAGGTAGGTACAGCCTGTCAACATCACTACGTGGATGTAAAGCATAGTGGATGGTCATTAACTTCCTTGTTTTCCTGTCCAAGTCCTCCAGTTCCTTCTGTGTCCAGTTCACAATGCCAGCAGTAGGCCTAATACAGGTATGGCCCAGGTATTTATAGCCTTTATGATGTTGCCGCCATTCAATTTGCTCTTCAAAATTTTTCTAACTCGTTGTATGTATTCTTTACTGACCACAGTTTTTACCTGCCCGTGCTTGATATTGTCCATCTGCAGTATGCCCAGGTATTTGTAGGCTTCAGGCTGGTGGCATTTAATGGTTTGGCCATTCGGCATTTCAATGCCATCACTTTCCGTGATCTTCCCTTTCTTTAGTGCCACTGTGGCACATTTGTTCAGGCCAAACTCCTCCATTATTATTATTATTATTATTATTATTATTATTATTATTATTATTATTATTATTATTATTAACTATTTCACAATTGCCAGATGTTTGACTGGAATTGGCTCTATTGTGATTTGGTTCCTATCCAAGGAACTAGGAATCACAAAGCTATTGTCTTAATATGTGTGAGTTCCTAGGAGCACTGCTTCTTGTATTATTATTATTATTAGTAGTAGTAGTAGTAGTAGTAGTAGTAGTAGTAGTAGTAGTAGTATTGGACCCCGACTCCCCTATCACACCATCACAGCTCCAGTTGTGGTTGTTCAACTGATCCAGTGGGTCTTTGAAGACCAGACACTGGCCATGGACTAGAGGCTTGCCATGGGCTGCATCTTGCCCCGGAGCTGTATTTGGAGACCCATATTCTATACTGAGGAGCACCAGGGGTGGGCCCGGCCTGGCCCAAGAACCGGTTTTCCGGAAGTCGGCCAGGGGGCAGGGCCAGGGACGTTTTTAATTTAAAAATTAAAAAAAATTAAAATAAAAATAAAATTACTTACTTATGAGTAGACCTGCATAGGATGGGGCTCTGAAGCTGCAGTCCTCTCCACACTTTCCTGGGAGTAAGTCCCATTGACTATATTGGGACTTACTTCTGAGTAGACCTGCATAGGCTAGGGCTCTGAGGCTGCAGTCCTCTCCACACTGGCCTGGGTGTAAGTCCCATTGACTATACTAGGATTTACTTCGGAGTAGACCTGCATAGGCTGAGGCTCTGTGCCTCCCCCTGGCCGGGGAGAGGAAGGAAGAGCGCGGTGGAGCAGCGCAGCATCCTGCTTGCCTCCCCCCAGCCGGGGGGGGGGGGAGGAACCGGTCCCCATGGTTCTGGGGGCCCCCGTCGCTGCCGGTTCGCCAGCGGCAGGGGTATTAGAAGAACCCCCCCCATCCCGAACCGGAGCAAATAGGCCTGTGCCCACCCCTGGAGGAGCCCTGAATGCTGCAGCCTTGTAAGCTTGCTGAAGGCCTATGACCACCTGCTACTACTGCTGGACTGGTGGGACTCCTGGTTGGAGCCTGCGGTGCACTTTTCATGCTTGTAGGATTGGAGATGGGCCTTTCCCACATTGACTGTTGTTGAATGCTGAGGCATTCCTATTGACTTGCTTCCCCCTCAGCAGCACATCTCTTGACCATGTGGATCCAGGCGTGTCTACTTAAAACACTGTTGACAACATGGGGATCAGCTGAACACTGTTTAGTTAGATGTTCCAGCTTCTGCCTTCTGTGGCTGAGCAGCCATAGCCACCAGGTAGACACGGGGAGGGAGACAAGGCACTGGGTCCAAGCAGGCTCTAGACAGAAATACTACCACTATCTCCGAGTCCCCCAAATAACCAGAGTGGGACATCCCCAAGATTCAGGACACCCTGCGTGTTGCTGATCTCCCCTGTTCTGAGTCAGCCCTGCCCTCCCTCCAGACCACCACCCCTGCCAGCTTCACCTGGGGCTTCCATCCCATCTGCAGCCATTCTAAATTCTGGCCTGTTCCTAAGATCCTCGGGACCCTTTTTCCCTCCCTCCTGAGGAGCAACATCTTTTGCAAGAGTCAGGGGTCTCCATACCCTGTCCCCTGGGCCAAGTGTGACTTATGGTGAGTCTCTAACTTGTCCGTGTCCAGCCTCTGGTCTTCTAACAGTCTCGACCCTGTTGATCAAACACAACCGGAGCTGTCATGGTGGGGTCCAAAGTAATGGGGGTCCATTTAAGTGTGCGCTTTATGTCTGTCTTGTATGTTGGTGCTTGCAGAAATCCTGGAAATTGGAGCCCATTTATTAAGTTCCGACTGTCTATTTCAATTCTTTCCCCATATTTCCGCAATTCTTCTGCGCCATTGAATCTAACGCGCACCCCAATTTTAAAAGGCTTGAGATTAAAAAAAACATTTACTGGAGATTATAATGTAATTTAATTTTATTGCATACAACAATAAATTATATGACAATTATAATATGAAAACAGGTTTATGTTATGATTTCTAACTAATTGCACTACTTTATATAACAATAGGTTTATGGGCACAATCCAGAGTAACTACAGGAGCCATCAGAGACTTTACGTGCACCCCTAGTTACTGCACTACATAGTGAAAACCTGTGGGAAATTCATATTGGAATCCAGAGTAAGTTGTTCTTACACCGGAGCAAGGACTCCCTGTAGTTACTCTGGATTTTGCCTGAAGGTTGCCATAATTCTCTTCCACAAAACCGGCACTGGAGCCTCTGTCCCATTTTCCAGTATGTGAACACAATCCCCCCCAAATCGGGATTGTGCCTGTTTTTCAGGATATATGGCAACCCGAATGGTTACAATAATGTCCGGCCTCATGAAAAATGCGACGAAGACTGTTCTTCTATTAGAAATTTGGGCAGATTTGTAAAAATCCCTTATTTGGAAAGGGATGGATTCCATTCGGAAGGCCCTGCGTTCTCAATCACGGTGCACAGCTGCGTGGTGGGGCGCGGCAAATTCGTCCTTACCCTGCCAGCACCGTGAGGTTATGGCAACGCTGACGTAGCCCCGCATGCAGCAGGTTGGCTTCCTCTCCCCCTCCCCACCCGGCCCTTCAAGCCCACCAAGAGGACAAACCTGCCTGAATCGAGGCATGAAATGATGGAAGAAAAAGCTCGCCGGAGAACCGGCGCTGCCAAGACCCGGAATACAAGGCGGACGCCGCCCCCTCCCCTCTCTCTCGCGCTGGCCTGTCGCACGCCGGGCGGAAAAGATTGTATTTATCACCTGTCAGTGTTGGCAGAGCTGAGTTACGTGGAGCAAGGCAGCATAAAATTATCATACACAAGCATGAAATTACAAAATCGCTCGGAACTGAACAACAAAATTATTTCATTTCGGAGGGAGGCCCGTTCCATTTTTTAGCCCTGACACCACGGCTGCCAAACTTTGAATGGAAATGGAGTGCGAGGGGCGGCCGAATATAGACACCAGTAACAAGGAGAGGCATGTCAGGCAGCCATGCAAATACGCCACATTAATGGCCCCTGAAAACTCCCACCGGGGATGTGTAACTAAATAAACGTCACACGTCCCCAATAATTCAACTTTCCTCGTACATTCTGAAATGAATTATGCCGCCATTGGGGGCCCTGCGCTGCCGGCAACGGGATTCCCACATGGCCGGTGTTCTCGTGGATTACACATGTTTCTTGAAAGGCCTCTCCTGGTCCTGATTATCCGAAGGAGGTAAACACAGCCGAAGCCCCAGCACCGGTATTGATTTGGAGATGGAGAGGGAATGTCGTGCCGGGGCACGTGGCTGCAAGCGAGGATTCAGATCTGGCGTTGGCACCGTCCCGTCCCCCCACCCTATCCAGCAGCTGCCCCGCTGAGAAATGGGAACTTGCCATGAGTGTCACGAGCCCAAAGAGGAGCACCACAAATTCCAAATGTGCATGGAATGTCGCGGTGGAGCGACTAGGCGGTTGTCCGCATCTGTGGATGTGAATTGCATTGTCCACTACCTTGTAATGAAACGAGTGCCGCGCTGAGCTGCTACTATCACCAGTTCTGCAGGACGCAGGGAAGTGCCAAGTGTGGATTTCTTTTGGAAGCAGGAAAATCTTGTCTTGGACCCTGCAGGCAGCTGTCAACCAGAAAGGCATCCCCGGCATGTGTAATTTCACAAAAAGAGGAATTATTGTTCTGAAAGTTGTGCAAGGCTACAATCCAGAGTAATTACGGGAGCACGTAAGAGACATGCACTACCGTAGTTACTGCACTACCTCGTGAAAACCTACGGGAAATTCCTATTGCAATCCAGAGTAACTTGTTCTTACTCCAAATCCGTAATAACTCTGGATTGCGCCCTAAATCTCTTTTTCCCTTTTCTCCTCCTCCTCACCCCACTCTTCAGCTTGTAATCACATCTTCCCTCCTCCCCTATCCCCCTATTCCTTTTTTTCCTTAACAATCCCCCATTGGGGCTGCAATCCTAAACACACTTTCCTGGGAGTAAGACCCATTGACTATAATGGGACTTATTTCTGAGTAGACAGGGTTAGGATTGCACCCTAAGCTTCCTCAGCAAAAGCAAGAAAATGCACCATCAACTGTCCATAAATAGTGGGGTCAAATGCTGCTTGTCCCAGACCCCAAGACCCCATTACCGGAGACCCCCTCTTGGTGGATGCTGGCTCTGGGCAGATGGACCCTATGGGGAGGGTTGCCATAATTCTCTTTCACATAACCAGGACAGACCCTCTGTCAAACTTGCCAGTATGAGAATTCTAACCCCCAAACCAGGACAGTCCCAGTTTTCCAGGACTTATGGCTACCATACCCACGACCCCATCACCAGAGAGCCCCTATTGGTGGATGCTGCCCTGGACAGGAGTATGGGGGGCCTCTGCTCCCTCCTTCGTGAACGCCACAATTCTCAAACTGGCTCCGGGGAGCCCGGACCCCCGACACGGCCCTTTGCCCAGTAATCAATTCCACCTGGGAGCAGGCGCTGCAATCAATCACGAAGAGAATAGATTTGTCAGCGCCTTTGGCCGTGCTGATGGGGCCATGAAGGTTTGCAGGAGAGCAAGCCAAATGAGATGTTAAATAAAATTAAAGGCAAAATGAAAAGGGGAGCCGGGATTGGGTTGGACAACTGGCTACTAGACGCTCAAGTCAAGTATCAAGTCATGATAGACCTGGGGATGTGGGACTGCCTGCCGCCTCTCTGCATGTTTGCGCAACCACCAGGAGGATCTGTGGACAGAGCACACCTCTTTCCACTGCTGGACATTTTCCTGCACTCTCTTCTCTTGCTTGACCTTGTGGAAATGCTTTCTAGCACTGATTGCCGCTGATCTCCCCTTCTCAGGGTGACCATTTGACCGGAAATTCCCGGATTTGTCCTCTTTTTTAGCCTTCTATCTGGGTGTCCTCCAAAAGGGCTTCATTGCCCTCCATTCTGCTTGGATGTATTCCATTTTGGGGAACCTTGTCCTCTTTTTTGGGTTTTGGTATATGAATACCCTCCTCCTCCTCTAATCTCTCAAACCCACATAAGTCGTTTATCATCTTCACATCTTGTGACAACAAGTCCCACAGGTGATCCGCGCGTTATGTCAAGAAGGAGCCGCTTTGGTCGTTCCCAGCTCGGCTGCGCTTGGGAATCCCACCCCCCACCCCCCGAGAGGTTTTGTCTGGGTGAATCTTTCTCCTTGCCTTCCTTCCTGCAGCCAGGCCTGGAGGGCACCACAAGGGGATGGATCGTTGCCAGCAATTGTTCTCCGACCTCTTTTTATTTAGGATCTGAAGTATTCCCCCCACTGTGGCTTGCACTACCTGGCCATCCACATCCCCCCAGTGAAGCTTTGATGCTGTCCCCTCTCATCCTTTGCCACCTGGCACTAATTATATCTGTAAGATACTCTTTATATATAATTAAAACCAGGGAAATGCTTCTGCATATAATGAGGAGCCTCAGGCAACAGCCTCTGCATCCCCCCCCCCCACCAACCATGATGCATCTTGAGTTCATTTTCATTGATTTGCACATTGGGGGGTGTCCTTCCCTTGCAAAACCCACCGGGAAGGAGGTTGCGGCCCATGCCCGTCTTCCCCACAACGTTCCTGCAATGCCTCTCTCTTTGTTTGGGTCTGAGAACACATGTCCGGAAACGGTGGGTAGGCCAGATAAAGGATCCGGTGCTACCATTTCCAAAACCAACAACAACTGTATTTTTACCGATGGCTCTGTCTGGAGGAAGTTGTCACTGGAAGATCCAGCCTTGCACACTCACACTCTCACAAACACCCCTCACTGACCGTCACGTGCAACCGGGCAAAAATTTATTACCCGCTGGAAATATTTATAGTGTATCCTTTCCGTCATGTGAAAGCCAGATGCCCAACGAGCTGAGCAATCAGCGTAAGTCAGGATGGTGACAGCCGGGCAGGGAAACTGTGTGACAAACAGTCTCCAATTAAGGCGCGTGGAGATCCCGAGGGTCCCCCCACCCCCCAAAAAAGAGATAGTCCTCACCTGGTGGTGCATCAGGATAAGAACGTGGGGACATCTCACACACTTCAGTCACAGGTGGCCACACACCTGTATTTGCCAGCAGCAGGTGTGTCATCCGGGCATGTGTTTCAGGGATTCAGGACTTGCAGACCAGACTTTGCATTAGTTGATTTTATATTTTAATTTTATTGTATTGTTTTTATTCTTTTCTTATATATTGTTGTATGTGGTTTTTATAAATTGCATTTATGTCATGCAGTTTGAATGGTTTTTAATGTATTTTAATGTATTTTATCAATGTTGGTGTTGATGATCTTTATAATTGATTGTTGTTGTGATCTGACGTGAGACTTGTGTGAATAAGGCAGGGTAAATATATATCTAAATATTACCTAGAGCCTGGGTAAATATATATAAATATATACCTATATATATATATATATATCCTGTATATATATATCCTATATATATATATCCTGTATATATATATCCTATATATATATATCCTATATATATATATAATATATCCTCTGTGTGTGTGTGTGTGTATACTATAATAAAGATATATATTTATAATCTATATACGTATATATATAACTGAAAAGTCACTCACTCACTCACTCACTCACTCACTCACTCATCGATGCCCAGCCAAAACCACTGGGCCTAGAAGTGTGAAATTTGGGGATGGTGTTCAGGGATGGGCCCGGCCCACCCCAACAACCGGTTTGCTGGAAGTTGGGGGCGGGGACGGGGTCAGGGGCAGGGGTGGGGTCAGGGGTGGAGCCAGGGGCGGGGCAAGGGCAGGCCCCAACCCCGGCGCACTGTGCATGCACCAACCCCGGACGCATGCGCAGTGCATCTCCTCCAGGAGACACACTGTGCAAGCGCCGCAGTTGGCGCATGCGCAGTGCATCTCCTCCGGCTGGAGGAGACACTCTGCTCACATGCCGACCTCGGCGCATGTGCAGTGTGTCTCCTCCAGGTAGAAGAGACGCACAGCGCATGCGCCGACCCCGGCGCATGCACTGTGCGTCTTCCCCACCAGCACGCATGCGCAGCACTTCCCGTATGCACAGTGTGTCTCCTCTGCCCAGCGTCTGAACCGGTACGCCGGGTTTTCAGGCGACCCCACAGCTACCAGTTCGGTAGTGGCGGGGTCATGGGAACAACCGGTTGGGGCGATCCAATGTTCCTTTGGTGATTGAGGCACCCACTAAGAACTGGTTTTCGGAAATTCCAACCGGAAAGGGGTGAAATGCAGCGCAACTCGTTTTCCTCCCTATACTTTCCATTGAAGAATCCCTGACTGAGGGATGCTTTGCCCCAACTCCTGGACCTAGAAGCATGAAATTTGGGGATGGTGTTCCTTCTGTCACATGAACACCCACCAAGAACCCATGTGGAGAAATTTAACCCTTAAGGGGCTGAAAAGGGGTGCAATATGATTTTGTTCTACTCTATGAAGTCTGATTAACATCCAGCAGTTTGGTGCTTGATGCACTGGGACGGAGGGTGCACTGGGGGAATGGTGTGCATGGGGGATGGTGTGCATGGGAGATTGGTGCGCATGGATGTTGATGCACATGGGGTCTGATGTGCATGGTGTTTAATGCATATGGGGAGTGTTGTGCATGGGGAGTGTTGCACATGGGAAGTTGATGTGCATGGGGGTTGATGATCATGGGGGGTTTTGCACAGTGGGGCGATGTTGCAAAGTGGGGGGTTGTTGCACAGTGGGGGGATGGTGCGCATGGGGGGACAGTGTGCATGGGGGGATGGTTTGCATGGGAGGTGGTGTGTATCGGGTGATGTTGTACCAGGAGTTTAGTACATGGGGTGATGATGCGTATGGGGGTTGTTGCACATGGGGGAAGGTGCATGTGGGGGGTTGTTGCACATAGGGGGATTGTATGCTTAGGAGTGGTGCACATAGGGTGGTAGTCTGCACCCTATGTACATTTTGTACAGGGGGTGTTGCGCATGGGGGGATGGCATACGGGGGGATGGAGGGATGGCATTACCCCTGCAACTCAGGTACGTTTTCGCTGGTATATATATAAAGATTGCCACAATTCTCTTCTACAAAATCAGGACAGAACCATCTGAGCCATTTGGCAGTATGTGAACACAATCCCTATATTATATAGTAAATAATAATAATTTGTGTCCCCCTTGTTCACATCCAAATGTAGGTATGTGTTCCCCAGTGGTAGCATAGCTAGAGGGGGGCAGAGCAATCAGCCTTGATAAAAAATCTGGTTTCAGCCAGAAAATCAGACTCCAGTTCCAGCCTCAAGGTTTGGCCGCAGGCAGACAACACTCTCAGCCTCTGCTACTCATCTGTAAAATGGGCACATTGATGGTGACTCAAGCCATTTTCAGACACAGCCACGACAGTGCTTTCTCTATAGCCGAACAATGGGGGGGAGTGTGGAGGTCTCAGCCCAGCCACACACCCCCAGCCCATTTCAGGCTGTCCTTGGAAGAGCGAAGGAAGAGTGAAGGCCGCCCGGCCAGCCAAGGAGCAGCTTGACATTTTCCATCCTTCAGCAGCCAGACAAAGATATTCCCATCATGCCCTGCGGCCTGCCTGCCTAACGACGGCTCAGGTGCAGCCGCGCTTGCCCTGCCCGGCCTCATCAACACGAAGGGCGAACTCATCGCTTCCATCTCTCCTCGCCGCGGCTTGATTAATTGGCTCACGACGACGCCGGCTGCATCCCTAATGCTGCCCCCGCCGCATTTGCATCCGCGCACCCGGCAAGGGGGGCCCAGTGCGGTAATTTGATGTAATGACGGCGTTGTCACCCAAAAGAGGCAGGAGAGAAGCAGGGGGGCTTAATTTATTCCTAGCTGCCCCCCCGGCCCACCCTCTCTCCCTCCCAGAATATCTCTCTAAGAACAGCATCAATATTCATGCGCTGGGGGGGGGGGGGGCCACATCTCCTCCGAGAACATCTCCAGCTCCTGCTTTCCAGCCTTGGATTAAAGTCATTTTCAAAGCCGGACTAGGAAGAAGAGGGAGGCAGAAGAACCAAAAGAAACCCATTAGATCGCCGTCCCTGCCCCACCTATCTGGGGCTCAGGCCCACCCTGGCCAGGGACGGCAGCCGTGGCTGTGCTCCTTGCAGTGGGATCAGAGCCGTCTCAGTCAGATCAGCCAAGGTTTTGGGCCCATTTGGAGCTTCCTCGGAGCTGGTGCCAAAGGTGCTACTGGGTGTGGGTCTCCCATCCGGCTTGGTGGAACCGGGCTGGAAAGTTGGTCCAAAGTATCTCTCTTTCTCTGCCAGGGATACTTCCGAAAGAACCCTTTTGGAGCACCGTGGGGCAAATGGGCCTCTCTCCCCATCAGCAGAACCCTTTGAGTGCCCGTCTCCTTGCTGGGCAACTGGCGAGATGGGAGCAAGTGAGTCTTGCCAGGGCCCAACATCATTCAGGATCATGTGCCGGAGAGAGGTTCTCCAATGGTCTCTTGATTGTCGGTGAGATCACTTTTGCCCCCTCCAGTCCTTCTTGATATTTTTATGTTGATCTGTTTGAAGCTCCAGTTCAGCCTCATCCAAAATACATGAGGTGTAAGTCTGTGGCTCCCCCAATGTTTTATACATGACTGGAGAAATGGATCGGATATGAGGACAGGTGAGAAGCCATGCATATTTCATGACTGCCGCCACAGGGTTGCAAGCTGGCCATGGCCAGGCAGCGGGGACGGCACAAGCCATGGCAGAGGCCAGTTGGTTGGGAGGTAGGGAGCCCTTTGGTACACAATATGTGACTCTCCTCTTGGAAAGGCAGTAAGCATTTGAACCCTCTCCCCCTGGAAATAATGTCCCGGAGGAGACATAGGCCTATATCCTAAAGTGAAATTAAGCCCCTTACTCTGGAGCAGTTAAGATGACTTTCTATAAAATAACACTAGAGGGTGAAGTAACTGCGTGGACCCATAACTGCTCTGGATTTTGCCCCAAAGCTTGCATATTCATGACAACTGAAGCAGGGAATATTTTTATATATTTCTGACCCTAGTAATTGGCTGAATTTGGGGTTGTGGGATGGGGGGCTGAGGAGTCTGTGCAGGGTGGGGGACAAAAAGTTGTTTAGGTTTTTTTTTTTTTAGGATGGTTTACAACTTGAGCGTTATCTGCTTTGTCTTCTCCTTCTCCCCCGACCCAACAGAAAATCAGAATTTTCAAAAACCTTATCCGTAAAGAAATGTAGGCATTTTCAAATTCCGCCTGCTGGATAAACGCTGAACCGCAGCGTCAGGTGTGCAGGCGTGGAGTGGCTGCGAATGGCGCCGTTGCCAGCCAGGACCCCACTCGGCACAAGCCGCGGAGGGATGTGCTGAGTAGGATTGCCATAATTTCCTTCCACAAAATCGGGACAGGACCCTCTGTCCCATTGCCAATATGTGAACACAACCCCCCCCAAATTGGGATTGTCCCTATTTTTCAGAACATGTGGCAACCCTAGTGTTGGGGCCATCTTTGGCTAGAATGAGGGGGTGTCCTGATGGTCCCAAAAGAATAGTGGATGTGCTGCATCTATGTCTGCGTCTCTGGGGGGCTCCTTTGGCTCCCACCCAGACAGCACCCCAAACTGCTCCAGATTTCAATTCTGTTTCTGCATCTCGGTTGATTTCGGTTCCAGAAATTGTGTGGAACTGATTTGGTTCAAGCCTCCTTTTGGGGCTATTGTGGTCTGTATCCCCCCCCCTTCTTCTGCTCTCAGATTGCAAAGTTTTTCTCTCTGTCTCCATCTCCATGTTGTTCTCTTTAAAGACACAATTGCATCCGATTATCCTCCCCTCTCCAGAGAGGCTTCTGTGCTCATTTTCTGCTTGAAGAAGACTCGCTACTCAGCGTCGTTCATCACATCTACATGGGGAGAATCGCAGGGAACTACAACACACCATGTGCACGCATGTGCACACGTGCCCCACAGGATGGGTGAGCACAGGTGAGCAGCATGATCACGAGGCCACCAGCGAACCCCCAGGTCCTTTTCCCCAGGGAAACATTGCACCCCCCTATTACTTCCATTCACCCTCTTTGGACCCAGGATGCTCAGCCATGTGTCAGGATCTCCCAAAATTTGACCCCAGGGTAGAGGCAGAGTCAGAGGCACCCTTGCTGGGCACACAGAAGGTGCCAGTTCAATCCTAGGTAGCAAAGGCCATTCCCTGCCTGAGACTTCAGGGATCATTTTGGAGCCACCCAAATCGGGTTGCACGGATTGACACCCAGCTCCAAGCAGTACAGGTTCATGGCATAGGTGAGCTGGGACCCCCCCCCCCCCCCCACTGTGCCTATGCTTTCCCAAGACAAGGATCCTGGAGGCTGAAGAGCTGAGCATTGGAAAATGCACAGAAAAGAGAGAGTGGCAGGTGGAGGGTGAATCTGCCGAACGCCCACCCTACCATTTCCATCGTTGGCACCAAGAAGAAGACAGAAATCTGTTCCACCATCAGCCACCGTGCCTGGCCATGCCAGCCTGGGCCGGCAGTGCCAACTGGCAGCGCAACAGGGCTTGTCTGCTTCTCGGCACCAGGTGCATGTCTAAAGGAGGCCAGTGTGCCAGCGAGCTTTGGGTGCCAGGGACGTGCCCAGGGGAATGCAATGTGGCAGCCCAGAGGTGCCAGACATTGGCCGGAGGATGCCAGCTGGCCACCTGCTGGGAGTTGCCACTCAGACTGCCCATCTGCTTGGCTGTGTCGGTGGGAAGCCGGCTTGTCAAGCCTGTCTACCAGACAGTGCCAGCATGCTCTGCCAGCCAGTCCACTCTCCAGCAGGAAGCTGGCTGTGCCACCAGGCTCTTCTGCAGTTCAGGGGGGGCAACGTTGGTCTTGCTTGGGCAGGGGAGCTCAGTGGAAGCCACCCCAACCTCTTCCCCTGTTGTGTCAGACAGAAGAGACCTGCACAATAAATACACAGAAGAGGAGGAGACATCTATCCAAGATGGTGAGCCACAACAGCTATGTGGAGCCTCCACATTCAGGAATAGTGTGCTGCTAAATGCTCAGTTGGTACAAAGGCTCATTGCGGGCAACAGCAGGATGGACTGACCCTTCTCTGGTGGCAGTCCATTCCCAGTGGTCCCCACAGTGGTGGAGTGGTGGAGGTCTCCAGGAAGTGCGCAGGAGCCGCAGCACAGCAGAAGCTGTCCCGTGCCATGCAGAGAGACCCTCACTACATCTGCCCCCCTCTTGGGGCAGTGCCTCCCTGTGCCACTTGGGCATGCCAGGCGAAAGGGCATCTCTCCCAAAGTTGCACCCAGACCCGCCTGTCACCTCTTCCTGCCGTCACCTGCCTTCCTCCACACCGTAGATGGAGAGAGGAAGGAAAGGGCAGCCTGGCTGGCTGTCGGTGAAGGTCTTAAAAAAAATTATGGCCTGCATAAAAACATTCACTCCACTGAAGGGCCTTAAAATATTCCCTGGAGCACTGGAGAGTGACTGGGAGTCTATTATTCTGCACTTAAGGTTACTGTGCTAACCCAAGGTCAGGCACCAGCTCCTGCAGGCAGGCTGGTCTGCAGTGCCACCAGCAATATCATTGCCAGGAAAAAGGGGATTTTTTTATCCATTGGAATTTAACTGGCTATTCAATTTATACTGGGACTGGAGTGGAGTGGAGGATTTTTTTTAACAGTGCGAGATCTCATTTATAATCCAATGTTATGGCTGTCGTTATCGTTCCATGGGAGGCTGGCCATAATTGAATCGGCGCCTGAGCTCAAGAGATCACCAGAACCTGTTTCGCTGCCAGGGCTCAGGGAGAGAGAAGTAGTAAGGATGGCGCCAAACCAACAGGAATTGCCAAACGGGGATTGGAAGTGAGGGTGCAATCTTGGACAGAGCTCACATGATGGGGGTGCAATCGAGAGGGGGTGGCAGCACCAGTGCTCCAGAGCGGCGTCTCCATCAGAAGTGGTGCATCCTCTTCCAAGGCCCTACCTAAAAAGTATCAGCGGCAGAAATCCGCATCTAGAGGTTATTCTCCTTCCAAGACTGAGAGAAAGCGTGTAACTAGACCTCTGGGTGTAGCTGCCAAGGAGGGCTTGCGTTCATCTAGATCGGGGGTCTCCAAACTTTTTGGCAGGAGGGCCACATCATCTCTCTGACACTGTGTTCGAGGCCAAAAAAAACTAATTTACATTTCAAATCTGAATAAACTTCCATAAAAGAATGTATTGGAGTGGATTACAGGGCTTGCCCAGGGGCCGAATAGAGGGATCTTTAGGCTTGCCGAGGGCCACATCTGGCCTCAGAGCAGGGGTTTGGAGACCCCTGATCTAAACCCCAGCCTGGGGACCACATGCAGCCCGCAGCAATCCCTACCCATGGCAAGATGCCTCCATCTGGCCCATAGGCAAATTTTACAATCCTCCAGATATATCTCTAAAACACCCTAAATTTATTCAAATTAGAAATGTGGACCATTTTTCCAGCCCCGAAGCCAATGCCAAAAGGTTTGGATAACCCTGATCTCTTATAAGGAAAAACGTCTAAAGGCCCCACAGAAAGCTCTGTAGAGAGGAAGCCGTTCTCAATTCTTCATTATCCAATTTATTCATTCATCAAAGTTTTATCTTTAATGTATTGATTTAAATACATTTATTTTCTGGCGGTTGACACCGCACTGGGTATTTGATGTGAGTCTCTGGCTTAGAGACCTCTTGACCTAGATGAGGTCAGGACCATGGACAGCTGCCCAAACCCCAACGAAGAGCTAGAGGGGTCATCCTAGCAGTACCCTGAAAGCATCCCAAAGTGCCTGGCCCCATAGAAAGGTGGCTGTCTCAAGCTCTGCCCCACATAGGGAAGTGAGCTCAGTGTTCGGCCCCACACTGTCTTCTTCTGCACAGTGGGGCTGTCACCTCCTGCCGCTGCCAGAACTTTTAATTCTGAGCTTAGAGAGTCTTGTGGTGTGTGTTGGTCAGTGGCGTAGCTAATAATAATAATAATAATAATAATAATAATAATGGCATAGCTAATAATGATGATGATGATAAGATCAAAATGTTGCCCCAGAAGTGATATCACAAGCAGTTTTCCCCAAAGAAAATTGGGGGGAACCCTCCATGCCCCCTGCAGTTCTTCAGCAATTTGCTTTACTGTCTCCCCCCAGCTAAGGGTATAGCTAAGGCATCACCCAGATATGCTATCTGGGTACAAAGAATATTTTTTAGTCCCACCAAAAAATAAAATAAAATTTAATTAAGTAAATAAATAAAGTGTGCCACTTATGGGATAGAGACACTGTGCCGGACCAAAGAGGGATGAATATTCTCTCCCTGCTAGAGGAGCACCATTTAGAGGTACCTCTTTACTCAGTTAGGAGGGGTGACTGTATGGTAATACAGTGGTACCAGGTAATGAATACCCTGGGTAAAGTATGTTCCAGGTAAAGATCATACTGTTCCCCTGGGCTTCCGACTTGGGTAGAGAAGCTGGTTTGGGTAAAGAAGGCCAGCTGGCAGCTCTCTAAAGTGCTGCCAGCGCTGGTGACCAGATGCCAAACCCCAAATCCCTGAACCCCAAGGCCAAAATTCCTAATCCCAGGCCAAAATTCCTACCCGCTGAAAAAAAATGGCCAAAAATGTATTTTTTATTTTTGTTTTTCGGTTTTTTTGACCGTAACATTTGATAGGAAGGAGATATCTCCAAACTGATTTTTGCATTGGATTCTGCTCTTCAATACGAATCCAACGACATATGGCATGATGGGGTACTGTGCACTATCGCGAAGTTTTGAAATGAAGCCAAAATGTAGGACAATGATGCCAAAATGTAGGACACCCAGACAGGAGGCTAAAAATCTGGACAAATCCGGGTTTTTCCAGTCATCTGGTCACCCTATGCCAGCCTGCACTTGTTACCTGGAATGGACAGGCCAGGTAACGCAGGTCCGTTCCTCTGGGGGGTGGGTGGGAAGGTGCTTGGGGGGACTTGGGCGTCTTCTTGGGGTGTGGGAGGGTATTGGGGGACAGTGGGGGAGATATAGGCAGCCAGGAATAGTGGCTTTCACTTTAAAAGCCTGCATTCCAACCCCAACCCCAATGGAGCTTTTGAAAAGGCTGGAGAACAGGCCAGGGGACCCTCCTCCCTCCATTCGGCTCTGCAGGGAGCCAGGCCTTTAAAGTGGCAGCCACTACTCCCAGCTGCCTGAATCTCCCCCCCCCCACTGTCTCCAAACACCCTTCCACCCACCCACCCCCCGCCGGAAGACCCCCAGTCCCCACCAATGGGGCTTACTCCCAGGAAAGTGTCTAGAATTGCAGATTCCTAATCATGCCTACTCAGAAGTAAGCCCCTTGTGTTCAACAGGTCTTACTCCCTGGAAAGTGTCTAGGATTGCTGATTCCTAACCATGCCTACTCAGAAGTAAGCCCCATTGTCTTCACTAGATCTTACTCCCAGGAAAGTGTCTAGGATTGCTGATTCCTAACCATGCCTACTCAGAAGTAAGCCCCATTGTCTTCACTAGATCTTACTCCCAGGAAAGTGTCTTAAGGATTGCAGCCTCCTAAGTGTCTTTAGGATTGTGCCTTTAGGATTGCAGCCTAAGTAGACATCATAGGATCATGCACACTGAATGCATGTTTTGAATTCAATTCCCGTGTTTTGTCATCATTTTTACATTCAGTTCATATTTTTATATGAATATTTTTTGGGCTGTGGAACCAATAATCTGAGTTTCCATTATTTCCTATGGGAAAATCCGCTTCACATAAAGAATGTTTCACATAACAAACATGCCTCCGGAACGGATTAAATTTGTTACGTGAGCACCACTATATATGGAAACGGGAGCTAATTCCTTTTAACACCTTATTAGTTCCCTACTGCATTATAATTACAGCTAGTGTCAAGCTCAGCTTGTCGTCCCCCAGAGCTTGTTACCCAGCGCAAGTGCTACCCCTGGTATGTCACTATGGGCACAATCCAGAGTAACTACGGGGAGTCCTTGCTCCAAAGTAAGAACAAGTTACTCTGGATTGCAATAGGAATTTCCCATAGGTTTTCACTAGGTGGTGCTGTAACTACGGGTGCACGTAAAGTCTTTTACATTCTCCCGTAGTTACTCTGGATTGTAGCCTATGCCACGGTTAGTATGCAACTAACCAGCTATGCCACTGGTTCGGGCAGAGGAGGCATCCTGTCTGTCTTCCTTTCATCCCAAAAAGAGGATTGCATTTGTGTCTTGCCGGCAGGGTGACCATACGACCGGATTTTTCCGGATTTGTCCTCTTTTTTAGCCTTCTGTCCAGGTGTCCTCCGAAATTGTCCTCCATTTTGGCTTCATTTTGGAACCTTGCAATGGTGTGCAGTACCCCATCATGTCATGTGGCGTTGGATTCGTATTGAAGAGCAGAATCCAATGCAAAATGGGTTTTGAAATATCTCCTTCCTATCAAATATTATGGCCAAAAAACTAAATATGCATTGAACTTTATGGGAAAGTGAAAGTGCCCAATATCACGGCTTTACTCATGAGAAGGCAAATGTGACATTGTCCACCTGAAAGACCAGGTTGAGAGGAATCCAAGACTTAGTACTCCTTTTGAGGTTCAGGCATCTGGTCACCCTGTACGTCCCAAAGTGCTGTTATATCACATGTGACCCCATCTGATAAAACAAGATTGCTAGCTTTTTAAAGGCGCAATCCAGAGTAACCATGGGGAGTCCTTGCTCCGGTGTAAGATCAATTTACTCTGGATTGCAATATGAACTTCCCATAGGTTTTCACTAGGTGGTGCACTAACTATGGGTGAATGTAATGTGTCTTACGTGCTCCTGTAGTTACTCTGGATTGTAGGGTATGGCTTTTTAATCTTGGCTCCTCCAGAGAAAGCAGGTCCAGGGAGGCTCCAACACTCCTTCCCTGGACTGAAAGCGACCATAAATCCAGACCCTTTTTCTCTCCAAGGAGCTAATTGTGCCATTTCAATGTTTACTCTGCATAGATGACACCATCATGATGGGGTCCTGGGAAAAAGAGAACGGCACTTGCAGGGAGGAGGACTGCTCAGGCTGGGCTATTAAAGGGCACGATCCTAACCAAATTAGGCTGGCACAATTCACCTGGTCCCCGTTCCTGTGGTTGCGTAGGGGGCTGGCATATGTCTGCACACTGGTCTAACCCCTGGAAGCGGCACAAAAGTTTTTTCTGGTACTTTTGGTGACAACCCCCGACCAGTACAGGATTTGTGCCAGGACTTGTGCCAGTCTTAATTTCAGCCTTAATTGACCGGCTATATAGGGCACAATCCAGAGTAACTACAGGAGCACGTAAGAGACATTACATGCACCCGTAGATATTGTACCACCTATTGAAAACCTATGGGAAATTCCTATTGCAATCCAGAGTAACTTCTTCTTACTCCGGAGCAAGGATTCCCCGTGGTTACTCTGGATTTCACCTTTAATTGTCTTCTCTGGCAAGGAGGCTTCAGGTGGTTGTTGGGCCAAAGTGAAGGTGAGGTGCGAGAGGGGATCTTCCTTCCAGTTTCCCTACTTGGAGGACAGGAGTGAAACCTACCAAGTAGGGTTGCCATATGTCCCGAAAAATAGGGTCGATCCCAACTTTGGGGGATGGTGTTCACATACTGGCAAACGGGACAGAGGGTCCTGTCCCGATTGTGTGGAAGAGAATTGTGGCAACCCTACACCCTGCCAAATGCCGTTCCTAAAGCCCCCCAACCCTCATCTCCGAGCCCCCAACCCCCATCTCCGAGAGCTGTCCCTTTAACCACGACTAAATTGTTTTCTGACAGCCCCTGTGCAATTCCATCCCCTGACATTTGATTTACATATGATCTTTAAGCAGTAAAAAGCCCGCGCTGGAATAGCTATTTGGTTAATATTCAAATCACTCAGTGATGTCACCTGCCTTGATAGGTCATTCGGGTGCCGCTTGATAAAAAAGCGCACGGGGAAAAAAAATACATGTATAACTAATGAAATAAACTGATTAAGAGGAGGAATCAATCGTTCCACTGCCGTGGTGAGGGCCTTCTAGTTAATTTAGCGTGGATCTGCAAGGGTGCCCGTTAATGGAACAGGCTCTCCTCTAATTGATGCTCCTCTAAATGAAATACAGGAATCTCCCGTCATGCATCTGACAGTCTCCGACTCATTTGCTTCCCTCCAGAGCTGCTGTTTATTGCTTTGGAAATGGCCAGTTTATCCCTCTCTGCCCAGAAGCAGGAACTAGGTTGCCACCTGTCCTCCTTTTCCAGGACAGGTCCTCTTTTTCAACCTCGTGTCCTGGGGAAAAAAAATCTTCACTGTCCTCCTTTTGCTTCTGAGCAGGCAACCTGTAGCCTTCTTGTAATTATACGGGTAGCCTTCTTGTAATTGTTACGTATAAATTACCAGTATTCGTAATAAACGAAACGTAATAGTTTTAAATTAAATAA